>MU665760.1:54635-127338 GCA_026770625.1 Nicotiana glauca
GGGGGGGGGGGAGGGGAAGAATGGTAGAAAATAAAAATGATTTTACTCACCAGTAATGGGCCTGTGTCCATCTTTCTCATAAAAGGATGACCATGTGCGGACCCCCTCCGTATGAGGAAGGATGGCGTTCACCCACTCGCGGATATCTTCAACTGGTGTAGGGGGTAGTTTCGCGGCTGTAAAAACAAAAATCATTTTAAGTATTGCCCAAAGGAAATCGTTCGAGCATCATTCCGGCCAAAAGTATGGAAACTTACGTGCAAAGTTCCATTTCTTGGGGAACCCCATAGGATCCGCCACAAGGTGCTCGATCCACACATAAAAGTAATTCTCACATAAACGACGGTTGGCTTTGTCATCCATCTTCACCATCAGACTCTTCGTCCCCCGGTGGCGCATATGAATCATCATGCCACGAATGAGTTGAGCAGCGAAGATATTGAGCATGTGCCTCAAAGTGATCTCTCACCCAACAAGCTCCGCAAACTTAAGCAGCATGAGGAACAATTTATACTGGTACGGCGAAATTTAAGCCGAGCATACCTCATAAAAATGGCAAAAATCTACCACCAAGAGAGGGAGAGGAAGCGTGTACCGAACAATAAAGGGATAGGCGTAGAACGCGCAATACCCTGGGCAGTCAAAATGAACTATGCCATTCCCCACCGCCGATAGTATTTCGATGTGGTGAGGAATTCCCCACCCGGAATTCAATTATGCGATCCCCCCCAGTCATAACAGAGGAATCAGGTTCCGGCTCCTCCCCGGCGGGACTGTGAAAATCATTCCATGGTTTCCCGGGGCGAGGCAAGATCTCAGCCACCGCCGGAACCCCCTTATTTTCTACCACTTTTGCCCCTCCAGTGGCAAGAAATCACTTTCCGGTGCCGGAGCTATGGTAGGATGGTCAGCGCGAGAAGAATTACGAGCCATTTGTATCAATTTGATAAAGCAGAGGGATAGAAGAAAAAAGAAGAGACTAAGATGAAAAGTTCCTAGCTAACCAGAGAAAATAAAAAACCCAAAGTATCAGGAGAAAAAAATATTCACAAAGTTCTTTCAAGTAAAGGCAAGGAAGTGTGTCAATCGAATAGTGCTCTCCTTCTATTTATAAGAGACATAAATTCCCAAGCACGAAACCCAAGAGTCGCCAATCAAAGCTGATAGGGCATAAAACGGTTCAATCCCCTGGGAACATATGTCATAATGGAAGCAACCACGAACAACATCTCAAGTTAAACGATGCTTCGATTTCGAAACAACCGCGACGGTCCAAGGGCATCGCAAGAGCGCCATTACATTACTTGAATCTAAAAATCATACCCAAAGGGTAGATATTCAGATTTCTCTTAGATGTGTAAAAATCATAGTCCGTCAGCCATGCCCGACAAGAGACGACCCCGGCAGACGGAGGGATTAAATGTATTGGTCAAAATCTGACTGTCGTGGTTGACCAAACTGGGATCCCGCCCAAGCGGCGGTACAGTGAAAGACGCCGTGATTTGCTCCAAATCACGTACTCGCAGTACCCGCTAAGTCGAAGAACAATACTTAGGGAACGATAAAAACGGACGTGGTATGAAGGTACATCGACCCAAGAACATAGCAAGGTCTTCATGACTATATATAGGAAGGGAACCTTCCTGGAAAAGGGGGCTTTTTCTTTTTCCTCTTCTCTGTAACCTTCTTGGCAAAAGAAGACAAAAACAATCTTCCATATATTACATAAAGGGATTATCTCCATCGATTGGTGGGAGAAAAATGAAAAATATCAATAAGATTGATCGCCCTTATTTTATCCTATTCATCATCTTCTGATTTGTTTATAGATATGGAGTTTATTAGGCTTGACTAAGATTTACCTATTCATCTTCATTAATTGATTTAATCAAAAAGGTTTCAATATCTTTTGGTCAAACAACGTTGAGAGTACTTTGTTTTATTTCAATTTCTATAATTTTCTTTTTGCCCTAATAGTTAATTATAGGCAAAAGCTTCAACTTTGTTTAGAAAAATATTAGATGGCTATTACAAAAACTGAAAGGACAATCTTAATTTTTCTTTTCATTGTGTATGTTATTAACTCGCTGCAGTAATTATCAAATGTCATGCGAATGTATATGGTTAATTTCTCATTATTCTACTGTTATTTGAATTGAAAATTGCAATACTGCGATGCTAGAAATGCAATGGTACCATGAAAATTAATTTTTTTGGTTCTGAAGAAAAGAAACTTTTTAGAAACTGTCTTTAAGTAGTTTATTCAGTTACTTGAGTTAAAGCATTAATAAGAATTTACTCTTTAATAAACTATTATATAACCTTGATAAAAATCACATTTTATTCAATTGATATACATAAACAACTTTTATTGACGTGTCAACTTCAATGTTTCGATAGAGTAGAAATAGTTTTTTATTAAACAAAAAAAATAGCATATTGCAAGATGAATAACAAATTAATTTTTTTTAAAATACATAAAGGGGGCGGGGCAGGGCGGGATGGGGCAGGGCATGGTAGGGCGGGGAGAGGCAGGGATTTTTTTTGAAAAATTGTTAAACGGTGCAGGGCAGGGTGGGTTAAAATTTTAACAGGTCAAGATTTGCCCTGCCCCGCCCTATTTGACATCCCTACCAGCGGTCGGCACTAAAAAAAGAGGAGAATAAAAAATACAATGGAGACAAGAAGAAGGTTTTCTATATAGACGCTCCGACTCATGGTTTTTACTTTTACGGATAGAATGATAATTTTTCCTTTTTCTTCTTAATTTTCTCTTTTGACGGGTTTACGCAATTGCGCTCAAATATTTCATTTTTTGAGCAATTTTCTTTTTGAATTTGAGAAATAATATTTCCTTCACCTATTAAATAGGACATATATAATTCTATTTTTATTTTCTATATTATAAGTGGGAATAACCAGGTAGTTCAGGGTTAACATGTTTGCCTGTCATAGGGACAATTGTGATATATGATATATAACAATTTTTATGCATTCAAGATATTGTACTTGATGTTTTATTAATTGTACAATAAATTTGCTGGAAGTGTAGGGTCGACCTCAACTTTCTATGCCACACATTACTTGCACAATTTACTATTTAAGTGGGATCTTGTTGTTCTATTGACACACTAAAGACCCTCTTTCATTGACGAACTAAGGGGTCGTTTGATTGGGGTATAGAATAGTGTGAAATAAGGTATATTGGTAATGCATGTGTTAGCAATGTAAGCATTAGTTATGCAAATATTGTTGTTTATCTATAGTTTGGTGTGATGTATTAAAATTATAATGCATTGCGTAATTGTTTTTAAAAATAGTTGCTTACAAAAATGCCCTTCATATTCTCTAGATTTAAGAGATTTTAAAGATAATTTTGTCTTTAACCATGCTAATTGTTTGCTCAAAAGTTATCATACACCTTATGAGTGTAAAACAATATAAGTAAATTACGGAAAAATCATAGCAAACCGTAATAATCCATTGGACCAAATGAAGGACGCAAAAATAAGTACTCTGAGTTAGGAAGAGAAACATTAAAAGCCTTTATTGATAGTATTGATTTGGTCTGCCTCTCCATAAAGAGGTTCAGAGCCCTACAACGGTGTTTCACTTTCCCATAATATGGGTATCGTTGGGTCTTTTCTCTCTCTCCTGAATAGTGGCGAAGAAGAAGCCCCCTTTCTAGGGTTTCCTCTCTTGGTATTTATAGCTGTGTGCTTCATGAGCTGGCAATAAGTGGTTGTGACCACGTTGGGGTTTTGCCTTCATGATGGCGGATAGGTCATGGCCTTGTTGATCGAATCAGATAAGGGTTAAATACCGTTAATTCTGAGTGGTCGTACCACTTATTAATTATGAATTAGCCTAAGACGGGATTAACTTCGTTAATTATCGTGGGGTCGGATTCTGACCTATACAGTTAGTCCCTCCGCTTATTAAGATCGTGCCTTGGCCGAGCTCGATGAGTGGACTTCATCGACTGTAGTTTGAGAAACTCGAATAGGGAGGTCGACTGTCGCTTCGGTCGAGGCCGAATTCTCTTTGGAGATGGCCCTTATCCTTGTAGAGTGTTAGTGTTTTGTTATTGTGTTATCAAGTCGTCGTTCGATCAAGGTTGAGCTCTCCTCCTTGGCGAAGGCACTTGACCCTTTAACTTAATTCGAGTGAGGTCGAGCTTTGTTGTGCTCTGATCCTTACGTTTGTTTGGGAGCATAACCGTCGACCATGACCGACGGGTCGTATACTGTACGTCCGAGGGGAGTAAGGGCACGCTTGATACGTATTTGGCGGCGTCCAAAATTTTGAAGGCGCACGGAACATCTCCTTAGCATTCATAGGTCGTTACAATCGTTTCGAAGGCGAAACGCTAGTTGGTGACTGAAAAGCCGCTTCATGGAGCCTGTCATAATGACGCACGTTTCTGTAGAACTGAACCGTTTTGCGGTTGGTCATGTAGTTAATGATGGCTATTGGGGTTCGTGAAAGCCACTTGCGTTGCCTATAAATAAGGGTTGAGGCATTTACTTCTCATATTTTCATTGTTTGTCTGAGAAAGATTCTGAAGAAGCTTTTCTTCCTGCTAATTCACCTTCATCTTTGTTCTTCGATCGTTATAACTTCCGTCTTGTCCATCAAACTTTGTTTCTTTCTCGTTAGTGAATCAACAATGCCAGGCAGTTCTTCCCAAAATGTTCTTCCGATAGATCTTCCGGTTAACTTTTCGGTAGTTGAAGGGCTATCTCCGATAATGAGAGGTGCAGAACCGGTGGAGACCGATAAAGTTCCATCGGTTGACGAGATAGTATCTCTGCTCGGAGACCTGATGACTGACTTCACTATCGATGGTGGAGAGGATCCGGTGAATGAAGCCCCGTTAATGGGGGTAATTGGGATGGCCCAACTATGGGAACAGGGGGTCATCCCCAGCTATGCTGACGTTGTTCTTGCTAGAAGTGAGGAGAGGTTCCACACCAACCGTAGGGGATACTGCATCTTTTATGCCTATCCCTTCAAGTTAGGGTTTAAGCTCCCGCTCCCAACGCTGGTGGTTGATTTATGTCGTTATTACGGGGTATGCCCGGGTCATCTTGCTCCTTCTCTTTACAAATTGCTAGCAACGTTTATCAAATATGCAGAACTGGCCAGTAGGGAGGTCACGCTGCAGCGTGTGCTTAGTCTCTATGCTCCCTAGAGAGTTCGCGGTACCATGATTCAAGCATGCCCTCGTGGGTCGAGGGGCCTGACTGTGAAACTGGATGACAAGGTCGACCCTCGCCTTTTTGAGCGCTTCTTCTACATCAGGACTGAACATTTAGTGGTGTGCCACACTGGGTTCCCAGAGGCTTGGAATCATGCACGTAAGTTCTTTAATCGTCGAATTCTCTTTTCTACCCCTCCTTATGTCTTGTGCTCGTAAGCGTTAACTCGTGTCAATTTTGTAGCCGAAAAGCTGCCGCTGGCTTTGTTAGCTGGGATGCGTGAGTTGGTTGAGGCCGTGCTCCCCCATACGGTGGGGATACACACATAGGCGTCTTTCTGGGAGAGGCATGGTTGTAGGCCTGTGACAGGTGAAAAGTTGATTTCTTCTTCTGTTCCGCTTTGTTTCAACTCTATTCATCAACTTTGTTTTTTTGTGATCAGGGAGGGCACGCCGCATCCGGGCCCCTCAGTTGGCCTTTCGTCGGCCGGGTGCAATTGCTCGATTTGCTGCAGCACCGGTGTCGCGCCCAGTACCGAGGGCGGCGTCAGTTGAATCTTCAGTGGCTCCTTCTCCAGCACGGGCCGCACTTCGGGACGAGGGGCCATCGGGGGTTGTGCGCCCCAGAGCGGAATCGCCATCAAATAGGGAGGAGGAGAGGCCATTGATAAGGCGCAAGGTCGTGTTCACGCCGGCTCCTCCTGTGGTAATTAATTTGGACTCCCCTCCCCTGGCAAATGCGGAGGGGAGTGCGGCTGCGGCGCCTGCCCTTGAGGGCGGACAAACAATAGGGGTTGCCCCGGTTGGCTTAGGCCATGATGATACCGTCACTTCGGCGACTCAATTGGTGGTTCTAGTCGCTGAGACGGGAGGTAGTTCCTCAGCGTCTGCTAATGTTGGTGAGTCAAGCGCTCCTTCGGTGGCTACGGCGAGTGGTTCTACCTCGCTGGTGGCGGAAGGAGGAAGGGATGCTGTAGGAGATGAGTACGAGTCTGAATCTGACTTGGACCTCGACGATGTCCGTATATTCCAGGAAGGCTTCACCAATTCAGCGGTGCGCGTAGAGGGGCGATCTCGCTTCATCGAGGTTCCTACGGAGTTGAACTTATTTCTCCAAGGGAAAAGCTTGGTGCTGCAGTTTGTGCTGTTATGCTCGGATGCCGAGAATGCGTCGTTGAGGGACGTTACGGATATCGGACTGATGAATGAAGTGGCCCCAATGGGCTTGAGGGTATGTAATATAACGTCGGTTCGCTTCTTCTTTGCCTTAGTTTGTTCTTTATCTTAGTCGTTGTCTTTGCTTTACATTCTTATTTATTAGAGGTGGAGAGCATCCGTCGAGCCAACGTCCGCTCGGGGATATTTTTGTGGGCGTTGGAGAAGTACCGCCGCTACCGAGATTAGTGCCGAGATATGCGCGTACGCTTGAGGAATGATCCCCGTAGCCGGTCCTTGGTCGAGGAACTGGCTAGGCGGGAGCTTCAGATGCAGCAAACACTTGGTAGAATGAGTGCTCTCGAGGAGCAGCTCTGTCGGAAGGATGAGGAGCTCAAGTCAGGAAAGAGGGTTGCATGTGGGTGTGAGCGCCAGGGCCAGGCTAAGGCGGCGGAGGCCGCTGTGGTGTGGAGCAGGAAAGTGACTGCGTTTGAGGGTGAAGTCGTAGCTTTGAAGCTTCAGGTAAGGGATGACTTATTGAGGGTTGGGGCGTTGAAGGAAGCTATCCGCGTGCGCGAGTCCCAATGGGAGTTGGAGAGGGCTGCCGCGGCCTTTAAAGAAGCGGGTCTCGAGGACCGGATCAGTGTCTTTGAGCAGGACGCCCAAGTCATGGCGGACCGGATCACGGCCTTAGAAGAAGAGAATCAGCGCCTACGGGATCGTGCCCTTCTTCCAGCCAGGCTCGCGAACTTTAGGTCTTTGTTGAGGCCCAACGTGATATATATAAGAATTTGTGGGAGGTCGGCATCGTGACCGAAGCTGCTTTCGAGGGAGCGCGTCAATAGGCTCGTGAGGCCCGTACCGAATGTGGTTTTGACGCGGCGATGCCAGAGGCTGACGATGGTGCAGATGGTGGTGCGGATGGCGCCGAGTAAAAAGATGTTATGCATTTTTTCTTGTCTTGTTCGCCGTTTGGCGTTTAGATGTTTCTTGTTTTTCTCCTTCTTTTTCCTTGTACTAACCGGCCTTGGCCGAGTGTAAGCGGGGATGACCCGCAATTAACTTTGTAGATAAATGAAATCTCCTTTCTGTTATTTGCCTTGTACTTGTTTTGTACCTTCCCTTTTTCCCCCTTAGATTTTTCTTTGCATCCTTTCCATTGTTGACGACTTTTCTTCTTCGACTCGGGGTGAGCGAGTTGAAACCGTTGCTTGGCGATAGCGGCACTTAGCCTTAGTCCTAGTTCGGGCGCGGTCGAACTACCGGCCGTGATGATAAAAAATGCGGCCTTGTAGTTTGACCGGGGCCGGACTTTACGTGTTCCTAATCTTAGTTTGAGTTGGGGGTACTTACTTGAATGGCAAGGGTGCCTAACCTGCGCCTCGATTCATTAGAGGTTGGGTTTTGCTGAGTTCAATGATGAAGGCGCTTGGTCTGAGTCCTGCTTCAACTGTGGTTGAACTTGTTAGATTTGAGGACGAAGGCGTCTAGCCTTATGGTTCGAGCGAGGTCAAACTTGTTGGATTTGATGGCGAAGGCGTGTAGCCTGAGTCTTGGTTCAACCGTAGTTGAACTTACTGGCAAAGGCGCATAACCTTGATTTAATGGCGAAGGCACGTAGCCTAAGTCCCAGTTCAACTGTTGTTGAACTTTATTAATTTTGATAGCGGAGGCGCATAGCCTGAGTCTTGGTTCAACCGTAGTTGAACTTACTGGCGAAGGCGCATAACCTTGATTTAATGGCGAAGGCGCGTAGCCTGAGTCCCAGTTCAACAGTTGTTGAACTTTGTCAATTTTGATGGCAAAGGCGCATAGCCTGAGTCTTGGTTCAACCGTAGTTGAACTTACTGGCGAAGGCGCATAGCCCTGATTTAATGGTGAAGGCGTATAGCCTGAGTCCCAGTTCAACTGTTGTTGAACTTTGTTAGTTTTGATAGCGGAGGCGCATAGCCTGAGTCTTGGTTCAACCGTAGTTGAACTTACTGGCGAAGGCGCATAGCCTTGATTTAATGGCGAAGGCGCATAGCCTGAGTCCCAGTTCAACTGTTGTTGAACTTTGTTAGTTTTGATGGCGAAGGCGCATAGCCTGAGTCTTGGTTCAACCGTAGTTGAACTTACTAGCGAAGGCGCATAGCCTTGATTTAATGGCGAAGATGCATAGCCTGAGTCCGAATTCAACTGTTGTTGAACTTTGTCAATTTTAATGGCGAAGGCGCATAGCCTGAGTCTTGGTTCAACTGTAGTTGAACTTACTGGCGAAGGCGCATAGCCTTGATTTAATGGCGAAGGCGCATAGCCTGAGTCCGAGTTCAATTGTTGTTGAACTTTGTCAATTTTGATGGCGAAGGCGCATAGCCTGAGTCTTGGTTCAACCGTAGTTGAACTTATTGGCGAAGGCACATAGCCTTGATTTAATGGTGAAGGCGCATAGCCTGAGTCCCAGTTCAACTGTTGTTGAACTTTGTCAGTTTTGATGGCGAAGGCGCATAGCCTGAGTCTTGGTTCAACCGTAGTTGAACTTACTGGCGAAGGCGCATAGCCTTGATTTAATGGTGAAGGCGCGTAGCCTGAGTCCCAGTTCGACTGTTGTTGAACTTTGTCAATTTTGATGGCGAAGGCGCATAGCCTGAGTCTTGGTTCAACCGTAGTTGAACTTACTGGTGAAGGCGCATAGCCTTGATTTAATGGCGAAGGCGCATAGCCTGAGTCTTGGTTCAACCGTAGTTGAACTTACTGGTGAAGGCGCATAGCCTTGATTTAATGGTGAAGGCGCATAGCCTGAGTCCCAGATCAGCTGTTGTTGAACTTTGTCAATTTTGATGGCGAAGGCGCATAGCCTAAGTCTTGGTTCAACCGTAGTTAAACTTACTGGCGAAGGCATAGCCTTTATTTAATGGCGAAGGCACGTAGCCTGAGTCCTAGTTCAACTATTGTTGAACTTTGTCAATTTTGATGGCGAAGGCGCATAGCCTGAGTCCCAGTTCAACTGTTGTTGAACTTTGTCAATTTTGATGGCAAAGGCGCGTAGCCTGAGTCCCACGTTGTGGGTATTGAGTGCTGAAGCTCGATTTTGATTCGAGACCTTGAGCAGCTTATATGTTGTCTTCCCAATCGGGGTATGTAGGCTGTCTTGAGGTGACTTTCGGCTCGAGATATCTCCGTGCCGGTTTCCGGCTGGAGTCCGTATCAGGCATGCGGGAGATGCCTTACAGAGATCCTCCCTTAGGAGGGGCTTCTTCTTCTTGTTTGCACTATCCGAGATCAGAGAGAGAGAAGACTTGGATCTTGATTTGAGATCTTCGAGTTCCCCTTGTCCGATATGCCGTTTTGGCTTGTATGAGCTGGGTTGTTTTTTTTCCTTTTCCGGTGTTTCTTTCCTTTTGGTCCAGGGAAGAACTACGCGATTTTTCTAGGAAATCCCCACAGACGGTGCCAAATTGTTCTCTCAAAAGTTATCATACACCTTATGAGTGTAAAACAATATAAATAAATTACGAAAAAATTATAGCAAACTGTAATAATCTATTGGACCAAATGAAGGATGCGAAAATAAGTACTCAGAGTTAGGAGGATAAACATTAAAAACCTTCATTGATAGTATTGATTTGGTCTGCCTCTCCATGAAGAGGTTCAGAGCCCTACAATGGTGTTCCACTTTCCCATAATATGGGTATCGTTGTGTATTTTCTCTCTCTCCTGAATAGTGGCGAAGAAGAAGCCCCCTTATTAGGTTTCCTCTCTTGGTATTTATAGCTGTGAGCTTCGTGAGCTGGCAATAAGTAGCCGTGACCACGTTGGGGTTTTTCCTTCATGATGGCGGATGAGCCGTGACCTTGTTGATCGAATCAGATAAGGGTTAAATACCGTTAATTCTGAGTGGTCGTACCACTTATTAATCATGAATTAGCCTAAGACGGGATTAACTTCGTTAATTATCGTGTGGTCGGATTCTGACCTATACACTAATGTATGCATTAAAGTCTTGGTATTACTAATGACATGATTTTCTATGCATTACTTATGCATATGATAATGCCAAGTATGATGTATAACTAATACAAGTATTCGTTATACACATGTTGAAAAAATGTACCAAACAAGTTATTAGTAATGCATAAAGCTAATGCTTGCATTATTTTTTCTAATACCTCCTACCAAACGACCCCTAAGTAGGGGTGTACATGAGTCGGTTTGATTCGGTTTTTTATCAAACCAAAATCAAACCGATTATATCGGTTTTACTAAATTCATAATCAAATCAAACCAACATAAATTCGGTTTTTTCGGTTTCGGTTTTAGTCGATTTTTTCGGTTTTTTCGGTTTTTCGGTTTTTTTTTTCGATTTTCCTTTTTAGTTATATTATTCTTGAAAAAGAGATCAAATAATCACCAATTATCCGCATGATTACTATTTTTCTTAATAATATATGAGGAATACCAATTATTCGTATAAATCATAATTCCAAGACCTTCCATAATAGAAAATGACAACAAACATGCGACAAAGCAAAGCACTGTAAACTTGATAAACCTCAACACTAAAATAATCACCAATTATGTGAGCAAAATGACAAGCAGGAAGCTCGTGTGATGTGGGGGAATGGTTTCCAATATTTGGGGTTCTTTGATTTTGGAATTGGAACATAGGGAAGATATGGAATAATCTATTTTATTATTTTTTGTCTTGTTGGGTTTTAGTTTGGGCTTGATATTTAGGTTATGTAGATAGAATCTACTTAGTGGGTAGTGAATTTAAAAGCCCACAAATAAATAATATCTCAAGATATTGAAAACTATAAAATAGTTTAGAAAATACTTACAAATTAGATTTTAATGATTATTTTTTATGTATAAATTTTTAAAATTTATTTATATATAACGTCGGTTTGGTTTAGATTCGGTTTGACTTATTTTTTGTTGATGCCAAACCAAACTAAGAGTGATCGGTTTTTTATTTTCCAACATCAAACCAACCAAACACAACCACAAGTCAGTTTTTTTCTTCGGTTTGACTTGGTTCGTCTGTTCGGTTTGGCTTGATAGTTTGGCTTGTACACCCCTACCCCTAAGTAGTAGTACTTTTTATGCTGATAACCTTATAAATTTCACACAAAGAATATACTGTAGTTTGATATGTTTTAACTTAAATTGAATAGTTAATATTTGTACAAATAATTAGTTGGACACATGTGCTCTCAAAAATTCTTTTTTTAAAACGTAAACTTCCTCCCATTAAAGGATCTTTTTCCCTTATAAAGTAGCAGTGGTATGAAATTTCATAACCAATAATTGAAGCTAAAATCATGGATAAATGTTGCTTTGGAAAATTAAAACGGCATTAGTCATGTTTTTGCAAATATATTGTCGATATAATAAATGACTACGGAGTATAATGAGTAATTTGACTATAATATAAAGTATAACTTAAACAAATAAATCTTATAATACATGTTTTATATGATTTTCTTACCAAAAATTCAAACGACATTTATTTTAGACATGAGGTAATATTAAATGTGAACCTAATTGTCGTTGTGTTAGATAACTTGACATTGCAATAGAAGAAGAATGTCAATGCTTTTAAGTTAAATGAAAATTTTATAACTCATGCTAATTCGCACAACATGATCATGAAACAAACTCCTATTAAACTTTAATTTTCAAGTGATAGTTAGGACCAATAAAATTATAATTTTTTTATGACTTTAAGTGATTTAAAAATAACTTTAATATCCTTCAGGAGACGAACTCAATCTAACTCAATCATATACATTTTTATGACTTCAATTTTTATGTGATAGTGTTATTGGGCCATGTATGGTATGGACTATCCCTTACTAGTATTCCTACTTCTTAGAAGAGGGAATAGCAAAGAGCTCTCCGTCAATATGCTTGCTTCCTCCCAAGGGCAAATTGGTCATTTCACGCGTTAGTATGCTTAAATTATCTATTGTGCTCCTTTTAACTGTTAACGTGTTCTGATCTGAAGTGAAGTCCAAAGCTACTTCGCTACCGTGTCACGATGTCAGTTACCACTGCGCTCTCTTGGTTAATTTATTTTCTCTTTCCTCACGTCAACGCTCAAATTTTGTTATTCCAAGGTAGTTCGATAGTTAAAGTTAGTTTATTGATCTATGTTTTCTTACTATGAAGCTTCATATCTGTTCTTGTGACTTTCTAATTTTGTTTTCTTCCTATGGCCTTTAATTCCTCCGTAAGTTTTGTTTTGCTTTAATATTTCACTTTGTTTTTTGAATGTTTACTGTCGTCTGATTGCTTCGGCCCAGTTTTGTAATTGATTTATTTTATTGACATGCTAATGGATCATTTGTGCAAAAATTGGTTTGACCCTTGTAATTTTTGACATTTTACAACTGGATATCACTTTATTTCGCGTTTGTGAAAAACTACTTAGATTTAATTTGATTTTACGCCATAGATTACCAAAAAATTTATTATCAGATCTGATGCATACTGTAAAGAGGAAAATTTACATAGATGGGAAGTTCACATGTAGAACAGTGGTTTCTCATTGTGAATGGTTAAGCTATGAGATTGTAGTTCAGCAATGACAACATAAAACTTTGCACATGTCTTTGATACAGAAAGCTTCAATGAAACAGTGTTAAAAGTAAAGATGCTTTTTTGCCTAAACATTTGAAGAACATGTTGCATAAAAGTCCTTACAGACATGATTACTAAGTGCAAATATTTAGAACATATGTATGCACGATCCTGAAAACAAGCGTCCATATGGAGAAGGTTGGCTCCTAGCTCGCTATAGCCCTAGAAATCGCTCTACTGTTACTATGGAGGTATTTTTAGTTTTATTTCTTTAATTATCAATCTATTTACCTTCTACACAAATTTGGCAATGAAAGAATTTGTAAATTTCTTACAAATATAAATTGATCTTGTGTAGTTTTAGAAGTACGAAGTTCATCGATAAAGGATTAGATAAACACTAAAATAACCTCTAGATCTAATAGTTACAAATACAGAATCCAGTTTTTACTATAGAATCTTAGATAGAGTGTAGCCCAGATATACATTGGTCTAGTTAAAAAGAAATACTTCCGATTTTACTGCTCTTTATGATTCTGCCACAGATTTACAACTTTTCCCATGCTTGCCCCTGCTTTATTTCTCAACATTCTGACAGTTTTCAGTAGAATAAATAATATACTGTATTTTGACAAAGTTTTCCTGCATTATTAAATTTGGTGTGTAAGTTTAAGACATTAAGAAAATAACAATCTAATTATGGTACCTATTACTTTCATAGATGTTGTCACTTAAAAGTTTTACAACTTTAGCTTCAGTCTTTCACTTTAACCATTGTCTTTCATCCGACAAAGAGTGAAACTAACATACCAAAATCAAATACACATTTATTCAATTTGTTAAATGATAATGTGTTTTCCAATGGAATAATTATGTTGTAGCCCTGTATTTAATTCATCTACCTTTTCATTGTCAGTAGAATAAACATCAAACTCTCCTGCTTAAAGCCTACTGAGGTAGTTTTTGGCTTGATTTATGTGAACTATTTGAAATGCAGATATCTCACAGTAATAAATTTGTGAATAATATCTTCTGACTGAAAGAACAAACATGTACAGAAGATACAAAAGAGGAATCCTTAGTGGGAAAGCTGATTGCAGAAGCATCTGTAGGAGAAGATTGTTGTGTTATTATATTTACTAATGCCTTAGTGGAATTGCATATTTAAACAACGAACAAAACCTTGCTGTTATTTTTATCTGTCGAAAAAATTATTGTTGTTAGACTGTGGATAGTTTTGATATTTTCAGAATCATCTTTGAATGAACCCTCAGTAATTCACAGTAATGTCGCTAGGTAGTCTGCTGATGCATTTACGACCATAATAGCTAGTGAACTGGTATATTCCATTTTATTTTTCAGTACTCTAAACCGAAAATGTCATATATGCTATGCAGCATGTGCTACATCTATATTTGGATGATCATAAAGAATAACAACTGCTATCTTTCATATTTTATTTCTTGTTCAACCGTCATTTGAACCTTAGGATTGGTTAATCTAAGTTGTCTATGCCTGTGCTCATAAGAATACTATACGATGTTTTTAGAGTATTGCACACTGCACAGGTGGTCTGTCAAGTCCTTGCTCAAACATAACGTTTATCTACACATTTTACAATTATGTCTTAATTATATAACGTCTAGACTTATTTCACTGTTGCTAGAGTTGATTTGACATAATAGTTTATCCTCTTTGTTGATAAAAATTCTAATTGTTGCTATCTTGCAAAGATCCATATCAGCAGGTACTACTGGAAGACCATATGATTTTGGCATTAAGGCTTCTATATTTGTTGGTTTGTACATCCAAGCATTTCACTGACTTGAAATAACAAAATATTAGAGAAATAGATGGCTTATAAGAGTAACATTTTTGTGATAACTCTATAATCTATTAATCTTCTATTTCTCTTTTGGTCACAAGCTCATTCCTTGCGAATATCGTCACTATACCTCAATTTATAATAGTAAACCTTTGTTTGCGTTGGGCTCGGGCAAAGCCCGGGCTAACCTTACTAGTTAGAGAAATAAATGGCTTATAAGAGTAACATTTCTGTGATAACTCTATAATCTATTAATCTTCTATTTCTCTTTTGGTCACAAGCTCATTCCTTTCGAATATCGTCACTATACCTCAATTTATAATAGTAAACCTTTGTTTGCGTTGGGCTCGGGCAAAGCCCGGGCTAACCTTACTAGTCTTCCTAAAGGTGATAACGGATCGAGCCGGTTCGAATTGGTCCAGAAAGCCTAGTCGGTCCATTAACATGATGTCCCGGCCCATTTGATGGTTTTATATCCCTTGGTTATAAATTAAGATCAAATAAAATGAATTATTATATATACTTTAAAAATATCAAGATCGACCTTTAATTATGATGGATTATTATACGTTTTTTAAAACATATTATTCAAAAGACCAGATAATCATATAGAAATTAATAAATTTCATCTAACATTATTCATCTTTTGCATCAAATAACAAATTAATATTTTTATGTGGTTTTCAAAATTATGAAATACTTTCACCTCTAAACTACATTTAACATTGAAAATATAACCTTTTTATTTTAAAGTTAATTACCAATAAAATACTTTTTAAGAAATAATTAGAGCTGTGAATACGTGAAAATGGCATGAAAATAGAAGAAATTGAAATGCATATAATTGACTAGTCCAAATAGATCTTCAATACTAGCAATACAAGTACCAAAATAGATCAAGACATAGTTAGAATTTGATACTTTACATTAAAAAATTCATGTACCAGATAAGGTTTTTGTTTGACTCAAAAGATATCAAAACCTTTTTGAACAAATCGATCAAAGAAAATGAAGGGGTAAATTTTAGCTAAGTATAATATTCTCTAGAACGAAAGATGGGTAAGGAGAATACGGATAATAAGACTTCTTTTTCTATCTAGATCAACCAACCTCTTACGATGAACCTTTTCACTTGTTTATGTAAACAAGTTTACAGTGTATGTTCTGAATCAGTCCCCCTTTACAAAGTTATTGTCCTTTATATATGCAAGGAGCGAAATCCTTCTAAGCTCTAAAAAACAAGTTATAAGGAATATTCGAAGGAATATTCCTAATGTTTCCTAATGGGCCTGTACTATTGCAAGGGTCGTACAGTCTCCTGTTTGCCTTAAGGTCGTCACCCACAGGACGCCGAGTCATGGAGACCTCGTCATTCGTCGTACTCGTCGTCGGTCATGACCGGTCAAATTTGGACTCATACAGTTAGTCCCTCCGCTTGTCGGGGTTGCAATTGGGTGCGTCCTCGATGAGCGAACATCATGCGTTCCTATGGAGAAATTTGATCCTTCGAGGCGTTACGACATGGCCAATGGTGAATGCTCAGCGTGCTTAGCAAGACACTGAGTAATACATTTTACTGGGAAATGATGTCATCTTTACGTGCGTCATCATTACGCGTGTTTTCGAGATAGGAGTTGATGGCCTGTTGCTTCGATTTTGGCACCACTCTGTGACCTTCCGCTTCTATTCTGGAGCCACCCAACCCTATAAATAGGTGGAGGGTTTGTTTTTTCGAAAGTTCTTGGCCATTTCATTCCTGATTTCCTCTCCTCATTTCTCCGAGCTTGCCTTGACAACCTTATGCTTTTTCTTCTCACACTCTCCGTTCACAACTTCTTCCTCTTTTCTTTTTTTCTTGTTGTACCAATGCCTCTTTGAACGAAAGCATGCCAAGTTCATATCGTTCTCGTGAAAGGGTACCTGAGGCCACCCCATTGTCCATGGCACCCCCTTCGGGCGGTGAAGATATGGTGGTAGAAGAGGGTGACAGTCTTCCTACGGTGGAGGAGTTATTCCCGAGACACCCCATGTCTCAAAGTGACTTCCTCAAAGATCCCCATCCTACTCCTGGCCCCGTACTCTCTGATACAAAGCAAGTTCACATGACGCTCTTCGTATAAAATATAGCACTCCCGTTCATGTTGACACGGTTCCGACTGGGAGAGATTTTGTAGAGGTCCACAGACTTGGGTACTGCGCTTTCTATGATTATCCTTTCGTGATTGGATATACTTTTCCTCTCTTCCCCTTAGCAGAAGAGCTCTGTAGGTTCTACCAAGTTTTCCTGGCACAACTTTCACTGTATATTCTTAAGGTACTTCTGTTGTTGACCAAGTATGCGGAGTTGGCGGAATGTGATGTTTCTATCCACCACCTTTTGCACATGTTCTCGCCTAGCTTCCACAGAGGTACCATGGTGCATTTGAGGCACTGTGGCACGAAAGGGCTGGTGGTCGGGGCAGACGACCGAGCAAGTCGCAAGTTTTGGCATAAGTACTTCTTTGTCAAAATTGAACATATCATTTCTGACTCTGCCATGTTCCCGGAGCGATGGAACGAGACTCGTAAGTGTCGCCACTCATTTTATTCTTCCTTCATCTGTATTCATTATAAAGTTTGTTTGCTTCTCGTTTGCAGCTATAGGACGTCCGCCCCGCCCTATTATTGGCATAAAGGACTGGGTAGCCCGTCTATTACCCCATGTAGCGGAAACCCGAGATTGACCCTCCTTCGTAAAACGGTACGGTCCTAAAGTTCCATCCGGTAAGTGTTTTCTCCTTACCACTTCATTGGTTGTATATCATCATCCATTAATACGACTTCTTCGTGACGGCAGGTCGATGAGCTTCCAGGTGGAGGGCGCCAGTCCCTGCATTCCGATAGGTTGTCACTGCTGTGGGAGTGCAGTTTACTTTGAATGAGTCTGTTCGAGAGGGTCATCCTCAACCAATTCAAGTGAGAGGTCCCTCTCGAGTCATTTTCGTGAGGGAGGAGGCTTCTTCAGTGCCGACCCCACATTTTTTTGGACGAATCTTCCAATAGGGATGAGCCGTTGTCGAGAAAAAGAAGAAGAATAGAGCTCGGGAAGGACATGGCCGTGGACGCTGATAGAAGCAGGGCGTCGCAGACGACACCTGTACCCATATTTATGGTCGATGCCATTTTATTGGGGAGATCTCCCCAAACGGAAGGAGTTTAACTAGGAGCCAGCTTCGTGCGCTCTACCGAGGGCGGTGCATCGTCTAACGTTGGAGGCCGTCATGTCGAGGGCAAAGGCTCAGGCTCATATGTCGACCCGAAGGACGTTAACGAGTTCGTAGGTCGCCACACTCACGTGGAGGTCAGAACGGAGGGGCCTGGGGGTCACATAGTCATCCCGGGGGACTATAATTTATTATTGAACTGTGAGTAAGTGAGTCTGTTTTAGATCCTCTTTGTGCTTCCCCTGAAAACGAGGTGCTCAGGGCGATGAGTGACGTAGAGTTGTCTCAGAACGTCGCCGGTATGGCCTTGCGGGTAGGTGACTTTCATTTCCTTTTCGTCGTTGTGCTTGTGTGGCGATTGTCAACCTGTATTTTTTTTTTAACTTCTCTTTTTCTTTTGTGCCAAACACTCATCATGGAGACCGAGCGCGAGCGTCGGCAGAGGATGAGGACGACCATCTATGGGAAGATATCGTCCAAGTATCAACGGTATCATGCTAAGTACCGTGCGATGGCTGATATTTATAATTAGGACCCTGAATTTTAGTTGTTTCCTGAAGGGCTCAAACAGAGGGAGGACCAATTGGAGTGCAAGGTCGAAGAGCTGAGGGAGCGGGGTGAGGAGCTCATGAAGACTGTCGCCCGCAATAGTAAACTTGAGGACTCTCTTAAGGTGAAGGAGGACGAGCTTGAGTTGAGCAGGGGGTGATGGCCGAGAATGCCGATTTACAAGCAAGGGTGGCCAGCTTGACCGCTGAATTGAGTGCGAAGGCAGTGGATATTGAGGGTCTTAAGGGCGAGCTGAACGTTGGTGCTGATAAGCTGGCGACAACTATTTCTGGAATGACATCTTTGGAGAATGCCCTCTATGTTTGTAGGTCGAAGCCGACTGAAGAGAAGGAGGCCTCTAATCTTAAGGTTGCGGGGCTTGAAGGGCGTGTTAAAGAGTTGGAGGAAGAGCTGTCTATGTTGAATGGACAAGTGGCCTCGCTGAGAGCGGAGGATGCACGTCGACACTCTCAAACTTCCACGTCTCATGCCTCAGCCGATCCGATCATGCCTCATCGCTTATATGAGTTGTGGGTCCTTGTTGAGGCACGACTTGACGTGTACAAGGCTTTCCACGCTGAGGGGAGGGCAACTGAAGTGGAACTTCAGTCTGTGTTTATCGAAGCTCATGTAGCTCGTGAGGCATGTGGGTACGACCCTCATACACTTGATGGGGATAACATCAACTCTGATGATGCGAACTGTCTTGCTTCGGATTCTTGGCACGAGATGCTTACACCATCGGGGATGATGTGTAGCCTTTTGTTTGTATTTACTTTTAGGTTTGGGGCTTTTGTAGGGGACATACTTGAGCCCGTTTGATAAGGGTAAATAACATTTTGGTGCAATGTAGAATTTATTTTGTCGATTGTTGGTGTTCTTTGCAATGTCTATGGTATCCGGGGTACCTATCGAGTTGTTAAGTCGATTTAGCTTCTGGGTGAGGTCGATTCCTTTTTTCATCGGTGGCCTTGGCCATTAGGATGCTGCTTCAAACTATCGTTGAAGTAGGATCCCATTGTAGTTCAAACGAGGTCGAACTCATGTTTTCGTCGATGGCCTTGGCCATTGGGATGTTACTTTGAACTGTCGTCGAAGTAGGATCCCGTAGTGGTTCAAACGAGGTTGAACTCGTATTTTTATCGATGGCCTTAGCCATTGGGATGTTGCTTCGAATTGTCGTCAAAGTAGAATCCCGTCGTAGTTCGAACGAATAGTTTCATCGATGGCCATGGCTATTGGGATGTTGCTTCAAACTGCCATCGAAGTAGGATCCCGCGTAGTTCGAACGAGGTCGAACTCATAGTTTCGTCGATGGCCTTGGACATTGGGATGTTGCTTCGAACTGCCGTCGAAGTAGGATCCCATCGTAGTTCAAACGAGGTCGAACTCATAGTTTCGTCGATAGCCTTGGCCATTTCACATTGGAGGTTTGATCATATTCCCGTAGGAAGATGCATGTCGACTTTATTCATACAATGGAGATTTAATTATATTCTTGTGAGAATCACGTGTCGACTCTGTACATACAATGGAGATTTGATTATATATATCCTGTCCCTTCATTACTTCGGCCTGGAGACCATGTCGACGGGCGGGGTAATGAACAATACTTCGGACCTCGAGACGTCCCCTTGCTGCCTCACTAAAAACCTCATCGAGAAAACCCAATTGGGACAAAACCCGAATGAGAGAAAAAGAGTATGACTCGGTTGGCGCCTCCTCTCAGAAGTGGAAGTGTTTGAGATGGGAGACATTCCAATTGTTTTGGATTATTTTTCCCTCCATTGTTTCTAACTGGAATGCTCATTTGTTTGCTGTCGCAGTGATTTTTTATGGTCCGTCCCAATTTGTTCCCAGTTTTCCCTCATTGGGGTCTTTCGCTGCTTGTATTTTAGCCTTGAGGACGTAATCTCCGACCTTGAGCGGTCGTACTTTGACCTTCTTGTTGTAATACATTTCTACTTGTTGCTTTTGGGATACCATTCTTATGTGGTCCATGTCTCTCCATTCTTCGACTTCATCCAGATCTTGTAGCCTACTTTCGTCATTGTTTAGTTCGCTCTCGTTGGATTATCTTAGACTAGGCTCTCCAACCTCGACGGGTATAACCGTGTCAGTCCCGTAGACTAGTGAATATGGCGTCTCGCCTGTGCTGGTTTTTGGTGTGGTGCCGTATGCCCATAGTACTTCTGGTAGTCGGGCCATAGCCCTTTGGCATCCTCGAGCTTCTTTTTGAATATATTCAGTATTACTTTATTGGAGGATTCGGCTTGGCCATTGCCGACGGGATAGTATGGTGTGGAGAGTATTCGCTTGATGTGCCATTTTTCAAAAAACTCGATCGTTTTCTTTCCGATGAACTGAGGTCCATTGTCGCAGATGATTTCTTTGGGAATGCCGAAGCGACATATTATGTTTTTCCATGAACGTGATGACCTGTTGCTCACGTATTTAGGTGTACGCACCTGTTTCTACCCATTTAGAAAAATAGTCAGTAAAAACCAAAAGGAAGCATACCTTACCTCGTCCTGCCGGGAGGGGTCCGACATTATCCATCCCCCACTTTATGAATGGCCATGGCGAGGTGACAAAATGTAGGAGTTCTCCCGCTTGGTGTATCATAGGGGCATATTTTTGACATTGCTCACACTTTCTGACGTAGTCTACAACTTTTTTTTCATGGTGGGCTAGTAGTATCCGACACGGATGAGGCATCGGACGATGGCGCAGTTCCCCGTGTGGGCACCGCAATGCCCCTCAAGTACTTCTTCTAGTACTTGTCTTGTTTGATTGGGCCCGAGATATTTGGCCAGGAGCCACCGAACGTTCTCTTGTAGAGATCATGGTTTATGAGGCTGTATCTGGCTGCCTATATTCGAAGCTTTTTGGCTTCTTTCTTATCTTGTGGGAGCGTTTTATACTGCAAATATGTTACGAGACGATAGCACCAGTCCCAAGTTAGGTTTATAGAATGTACCTCGACTTGGTCTATTGCGGAATGGAGAAGGGTGACCATATTTTCCTTGTTGATATTTTTGGTGGTTGCTGCTAGCTTGGTGAGACCGTCCGCTTCGATATTTTATGCCTTAGGTATTTGGTCGAGGCAGCATTCATCGAACTCTGACAGCAGTTTGTGAATTTCTGACTGGTACTTTCGTAGTCTCTATTCTTTGATTTGGAAGGTCCCGGTGACTTGTTTCACTACGAGTTGAGAGTCGCAATGGAGGACGAGTCTTCGAGCGCCATATTTGAGGGCCAATTTCAATCCTGCAATCACAGCTTCATACTCGGCCTCGTTGTTAGTCATCTCGAGGCATCGTATGGACTGGCGAATCACTTCGCCTATGGGAACCTTGAGGACGAGTCCCAGTCCTGATCCCGAGGCATTAGATGCATCGTCGGTATAGAGAACCCATAGGTCGGTATGTGCGGAAGCGCGGGGCGCCTCTTGCTCCACTTCAGGCAATATTTCCGCGCTGAAATCAACGACGAAATCGGCGAGCACCTACGACTTAATGGTAGTTCACGGTTGGTATGTTATGTCGTGCTCGCTTAGTTCTATGGCCCATTTGGCTAATCTACCCGATAATTCGAGTTTGTGTAGGATGCGCCGCAGGGGGAAGGTTGTCACCACTTTTATGGGGTGACATTGAAAATATGGTCTAAGCTTTCACGTAGCTATGACTAATGCCAAAGCTAGTTTTTTAAAGTGAGGGTACCTTGTTTTGGCATCAACTAAGGTTTTGCTGATATAGTAAATCGGAGATTGCGTACCTTTCTTTTCGAGGATTAAGAATGCACTTACCGCTACTTCAGAGACTGCTAGGTATACCAATAGGCATTCACTCAGGTCTGCCTTGACGTGTAGCGGTGGCGAGGATAGATATGCTTTCATCTTCCTCAGGGCGTCGACGAATTCTACATTCCATTGTAGTCCGTGGTCTTTCCTTAGCACATTGAAGAATTTATGGCATCCATCCGATGATCGTGAAATGAACCTCAACAGGGTGGCTATTCGTCTTGTTAGTTTCTACACATGTTTCATGCTGGTCAGTATCTCCGGTATTCCTTCAATGGCCCTAATCTGATCCGGGTTGACTTCGATACCCCTTTGTGACACTAGAAACCAAGGAACTTTCCTGAAGTTAAGCTGACGACGCATTTTCGGGATATAGCTTCATCCCGTATTGCCTCAATATTTTGAAGGCATCCTTCAGATGGCCAAGGTGATCCTCTTTCCTTTTCGACTTTACTAGCATGTTGTCGATGTAAACCTCCATGGTCTTACCGAGTTGTTCTTTGAACATCTTGGTGACTAACCTTTGATACGTCGCCCCTACGTTTTCGAGTCCGAACGGCATTACCTTATAGCAGTACGTTCTTCGGTGAGTGATGAAAATGGTTTTTTCTTGATCTTCTTCAGCCATTAGAATTTGGTTGTAACCAGAGTAGGCGTCCAAGAAACTCGGTATTTCGTGCTCTGTTGTTGCGTTGATGAGCTGATCGATGTGTAGTAACGGAAAGGAATCTTTCGGGCATGCTTTGTTCAGGTCGGTGAAGTCGACATACATCCGCCATTTCCCATTCTTCTTTTTTACCATGACTACATTAGCGACCTATTGGGGGTATTTCGATTCTCTGATGGAACCATTAGAGAGTAATTTATCAACTTCTTCGCTGACTGTCTCATTGATAGCGACATTGAACTTTCTCTTCATTTGTCGTACTGGTGGGTAAAGACGATCAACATTCAACCTGTGTGTGGCGATATCCCTTGAGATTCCCAGCATATTTGAGTGGGAAAATGCGAACAAATCGGCATTGTTAGTTAAAAACTCACAATATTTACCTGGTTCTGATAGGTTGTGTCCGATATAGGCCTTTTTCTTGCTATCGGTGTTGTTCAGTTGGACGGGGTCGAGGTCTTCCACGGTTGCCTTGCAAGCTCTTATGACATCCGGGTCTTTGATGGCCTCTATTTGTACATCGGGTTTGGTTTCCGATATGGCTAATTGCTATGCTTCCGCACTTGCCCCTTTTAGTTTTTTGGTGTGCGTGCAATCTTGGGCGATCCGGTAGCATTCTTGGGCGGTACGTTGCTTGCCTCAGATGCTGAATATCCCCCATGGGGTAGGAAATTTGATTACTTGATAGAAACTTGTCGGGACGGCTTGCATGGTGTGTATCCATGGACGCCCTATGATGGCGTTGTAGGCTGTTTCCTGGTTCATGACATGGAACGTTGTCTCCAGGGTGACTCCTCCTGCCAGGACGGGTAGCACTATTTCTCCAGAGGTTCGCTCCACTATATTATTAAAACATGTTAGTGTTATGCAACGTGGTATTATTTTATCCTCGAGCCTCATCTGCATAAGAACTCGTGGGTGAATAATACACGCACCGCTTCCGTCATCCACCATTATTCTCTATACGTCGGTATCCACAATGCGTAAAGTTATAACCAAAGCATCATAGTGAGGGAAAGACAAACGGTTGGTATCCGACTTATCAAAGATAATACTGTCTTCGAGGTCGTCATACCGTTCTTGGGCGACTATCCGCTTGATTTTTTGTGTGGTGGTGAATTTCACATGGTTAATTATCGTGTCGTCGCCGCCGCCAATGATCATTTGTATGGTGCGAGCTGGTAATGGTATTTTTGGAGGTCCCTGAGTTGATCACGTCCACGAGCGAAGTTTGCCCGTCCTCGATCGCTCAACAGTTCTTTCAAGTGTCTATGGTTTAACATTCTCACCACCTTCTGCCGTAAACCTATGCAGTCCTCGATCTTGTGTCCCCTTTCCCGGTGAAATTCATACAGAACGTTCGATCTCCTAGTGCTTGGATCCGACTTCATCTTTTGCGTCCACTACACCTTTGTGCCGAGCTTTTCTAGTGCATACACTATTTCTGAAGGAGAAACACAAAAGTTATGAGCAGATAGCAGTGGAGTCATACCTCTTTTATTTTGGGGTGGTGCGATGTGTTGAGGCGCGGTATCTACCTGTCGTGGAGGAGGTGGATTAGATGTGCGGACGTTGGGTTGGTGTCTTTGTCAATTAAAACGGGGTGGTTGATCTCGTCGGCTATCATTGCGGCGATTTCTCCTTGTCTCGATTTGGACCGGTGTTAGACGTTAGATCGGGCCATTCAAGTCATCCTCGTCTGCCCTTACTTCGGCACAGTAAGCGTTGTGAATCTCTTCCCATGTGGTTGGGGGATACTTCATGAGTCTACTTAGCAATTTTTTTGTTGCTTTTGACCCATTTTTATTTAACCCATTTTGGAAGGCTGCTACCGCCATCCCTTCTAACACGTTCGGTAGGCTCATCCTTACTATGTTGAATTGGGCTAGGAAATCCCGAAGTCCCTCGCCTGCCGTCTGCCTGACGGCGAAGATATTATTTACCCTGGCCTCTTCCTTTTTCGCTCCCGCGTGAGCGGTGACGAACTTATCTTCCATTTCTTCGAACGTCGATATCGATCGCGCTGGTAGTTGGGAATACCATGTCAACGCTCCCCCTGTCAGAGTTTCGCCGAACTTCTACAACAATACTGACGGTACATGTTCTTTCGATAGATCGTTAGCTTTTACTGCAGTAACGTAATGGATTAGGTGATCCTCCCGGTCCATGGTACCATTGTATATTTTCAAATATGGCGGCATTTTGAAGGTTTTCGGAATAGAATATGGAGCTTCCCCTTCGCTGTATGGTTGTTCGACGAATCAACCCACATCGCGTTTTGGCAGCAGCTTCGGAGCGCCCGATATTTTATCGACTCTTTCTTGATGCTCTTTCATTTGGTCGCGGAATGTTTTATTCTCGTTTTCCATCTCTTTCATTTTCTTTAAGATGGCCGCAAGTGCATCGTTACATGAATCAAGACAGTATGGGCGCTACCTGTTCGTGGAGTTTTTGGCTCATCGGCGACAGCTGCGGTTTCTGCGATTGTTGTGCCTTTGATATTCCTTTGAATGGGCTTCTCGAGCATGTTGCTTAAGGTGTTTGTCAACCATTTTTCTAATAGCCTTTTCATAGTCGATGGTGCTTCTCCTGCTGCGGATGTCGAGGTTTCCCTCTCGCGTGAGATAGTTAAGCCCTCATGCGGGGGAGGTGAGATCTCTCCCTTAGGTGTAGCACTTGGCGTTGTATTTTCGTTGTCTTCCCCACTGGCTTCATTGAGGGAATTCAAGAGGTTGTTCGTGACGCCTACTATAGCCTTTAGCCTCTATTCTCCATTTCCTGCCATTGTTGGCTTTTGTGGGGCTTAAAAAGAGGTGATTATTTCTTTCAAGAACTTAGACGAAACTAAGATCTCAGCTATAGAAAGCCCTACAGGCGGCGCTAATGGCCAAACACGAGTTTGCCTAATAAATCCCAAAATGAAGAAATAAGTGTTACTAACTGGAGAAGAACCAGAAAGAAAAAGAACAAAATGAAGAAATAAGGTAGGAAGTCGCATGAATAGATAACCGGAAAGAATTAGAGTTAAATTGGGATTTTGGTGTGAAGGACATTTTTGGAATAATAAATATTATTAGGGATAAGAGGGTAAAATACTTGGTCAAAGATAGTTGGCTTTTAAGCTAAAAAAAAAAAAGTTGGGATTAGCCAACTTGTGGCTTTTGGCTTTTTTTAAGCCAATTTGAATTTTTTTAAGCTATTTTCTGTTTTGCCAAACACTTCCACTATCTAAAAATGGCTTAAAAGCTGGTTTGACCAGCTTTTAAGCCAATCCAAATAGGCTCTAGTTCGTATGTGTTCTTCTTGTGCCAGCCGCCAGGTCATTTAAACAATATAATTCATGTCTAAGCAAATGGATGGCTGGATACAGATCTCAGGCAGCACATGTGGATTAGGAATTCGTTTATAACACAAAGGAAATCGTCAACAGGAAAGGACAGCTAAACATAGAATAACACCAGATGAACAGCAGTAGATTGCGAATCAATCGTGTGAGTAAAATCACGCTATAGGAACAGAAATTTAACTGGCTGATGATACGCACTACAGAAGATAATTGATCTAAACTTTAAGTGAAAACAAAATGAACATAAGGCCTCAATTACATCTACTACTGAATTTGATTAAGGAATCTTATGTAACTAGGTGCTATACCGAAAGACCTTTATGCTTGCACAGTCAATATGTTAGAGCATCTTATTCTTTCTGCTTTCACATTCAGTGCAGACTGAATGCAACTTCTCCAACCCCTCCACCCTCCACGGACTACGGAATAACACATGAAGAAGAGATAGATTGATAGCATACTTCTCCTGAAAAAGAAGAAATGATTCAAAAACTCTGCATCTTGCTAGCAACGTCTTTTCTCAAACTTCAAACACCTCCAATTGGGCGACCTCTTTAATGACTCAACGACCATCCATCACAATGCCTTCATTACAAGGGTTCTAAGAAAGAAATGCTGAAGTGCACACACCTCTATTATGAATTATATAGAGGAAAAGTATTGACTCAATCAAGATCCCCGTTACAGTTGTTTCCCCAAAGCCCTGTAACAGGCTCACCATATATACTGTCAAACGACAAGCTGAAACTAAAGGTATTTCAGAACTATCCATGGACAAATTTGAGGAATAACAAGATAAACATGGCAATTGCAATACCAGGATATTTACTCGCGCAAACACACAAAGGAAGTAATAAACCTCTTACATTAGCCACAATGGACAATAAAGTGGAGATTAAATTGGAGGGGAAATAATATAGATCGTGTTAAAACAAAAATAAGGAAATTTGAGTGAGATATCCGTATTATTTGATACAAGTACTGTCCTTCAAGCTAAGTACCACCCGCAACTCGTTGTCTTTCCTGTTTCTCATCTTAAGTTTATTTGCTTTATTATCATACAAAATATAAGGCAAAGGCCATCCTTCCCGATAAGCTATTTTACCTTCTAAGCTCAGGTATGTTATCTGTCAAATTTAGAACACTGAGCATGGGGTTGCCAAATTTTCTGAATATAAGCACAATGCAGTGGTTGCTCTAAACATACTAAACCCAGTTTATTCTCTGATACCAAAACACAGAGAGAGGAATGTACAAGAATTTTGACAGATTCCTGGACAAGATCAGCATCCATATCAGGTAAGTTACACAGAGAAATTGTCAATTCTAACTCTTGTTTGAGAAGGTAATGGTCCCATGAAGTGTTGAAGAAAAAAAAAAGATCTTTTAACCCCAAGGTCCCAACACCAAGTTATTCAGAATTCTGTCTTATATGGCCTAGCAAAGTCCATATTTATCGTCAAATTTATAAACTTTAGATATACTTGACATCATAATAGGTTACAGCTCTAAAACAAAGCACTGTGATCACTCGGGGAGCCCTAAGGCCTAATATTTGGCTTCATCATGATAAATATTTAAATCCATCAGTGTGTTTTTCAAGTTTAAGCAAGTTCAGTCTTGATATCTTATCAAGTAGAGAGAAACAAAAGAAGACATAACAGAAGATAGAGCTGGTGGAGTTTCTCAAAGGAAAGTATAACATCAAACTCAATCACATTATTCACGGAGATGCAATATTTCCACCTTCATATACAATGTGAACTGTGGCCGGTACTCTATACAAATTATGGCTCAAAAAATTGAATGAAGAATGCAATTGAAGTATAACATTACAAGATTATTGTTGCTACAAAAGGCGATTACTGCAAAATGTCATTCATTTGCATAAGGAATAGTTTCAGTCCATCAAGTTCTATACCTCGTGCTCGAGTTGCCATACACCTTAGAGCAATTGGACGGACGGTTTCTCTGGCTTCTCCTCAATCTTTTTTCAAATTTAAATTCAGTATGCCCCATTTTTTGAAAACGTTCTCTTCCAAATTGGGAAATGCCCTAAAAGTAAAAAAAATCTTATCCACAAACGTAGCTTTCCTTAGGATTACAATTCCAAATTTCTACTAGCTATCCTCTCAATCTGATAGAAATGATTTTCAACTCCACAAAATGAGAATCATACACCAGAAACTAGAAATACAAAATATAACTATAGCATTACTTCACCCCTCAGAGTTCAAATTTTGGCTGCTAAATGATGCAACCCAAATCAAGAACTACTAGGCCATGATCATAATTATGAGCATTCGAAGCCTCTAAGCTCTATTATCCCAATGTTTTGTCAACTTTATCATCCAATAATTTCTGATATCATATTTCATTTATCATTTTCAATAGAGCAAGGCTTAGATTCTACTACATCCAAATGGGGATTGCATTCTTTAGAATAAAAATCATTCTTTTCAATAAAAACTCGAAGCATCTCATAAGTAAACGTGGGGCTATTAGGATCACTCGTCTGTGACTCACCTCCTGAATCAGAAGTCAGCGGTTTCTTCAAGCACAAATAACATCCTCCTCCTCCGTATAATTCCCTTCTCCTCTCCGAATTAACAGAATCCCCTTTCTGTTTCCTCCTCAAAAACGTCCCTTTAACCTTCCTAAACCCAAAACAAGATACTGTTTTTCCCTTTATGCTCTTACTTTGATCATTTTCCTCTTCTGAATCATCCATCTCCTTACACCTACCACTAACACCGGCACCGGCGTCGTTATCGTCATCATCGCCGCCGCTTTGTCCAGCGCCACCACCGGTTCTGGGTGGATAATTGGTGGAAACAGACATAAAAAAGTAAAGAGTTTAAATCAGGAAATTACAAAGAAGGATTGGACCACAGAAGCATGAATGTATTTAGGGGGGGACCTGTAGTGTATTTGGATATAACGCAAAGCATCTGGTAAGTACAGTTGCTGCAGATGAAAAGAGTGAGAGTACAGAGAGAAAGAGAAAAAGTGTGAAATAAGTGAGAATTTGAATTGAATTGGAATTGAATTTCTGAAACAAAAACACAGGAGATGGTCGATGGAGAGAGAGAGAGAAAGGAAGGATATGGTTATTGACGCCAAAGTTGTCGGGTTCACTCACGGGTAACCCTTTAATTAATTGACAGGTGGTCCACTTCTATTACGTGTTTTTTCATTTTTCTTTATCTTTTCATGGTAGGTATTTAATTATTTATCTATTTTTATTGACGCAGATTGTTTTTACCTGTGCAGAAGTCAATCATAATAGATTGTGCAGATTCATTGTGCCACGTGTTGCCTACACATTTTTTCTTTTATTTTTCTTTAGTAACTTCACTGATAATTTACTTATACGATTTTTGTGCAGAAAAAAATACCAATAATTAAGAATACCTTCATAATTTCTATTTTTATATGAAGGCCTTCTATTTTTATTTACTAAAAGATGGCATCTTCTTTTATTGATATTTTTATTATTTCATGTGCTCTTACTCTAGTAATTGGTATCACACATATTTTAATTTCACATATTAATGGATAAATACCCTCGGAAATTATATGAGTATTTTTTTGTGCTAGAAACAAAACATTAACCAATTACTATATTAATATTGCAAAGTTTTAAGTAGGAAATAAATAATATATTAGTAATACACGTATTTCTTTGCGAGAAGGTTCAAAAATACACCCCTACACTTCTCAAAATCAATCATTGATGTCCTCTGCTAAGAGTTCAATTCAAAAATATCCTCGTGTGTTACCCAATTGTATCAAATTTACTCTTATTTTCTAACACAACAAAAGAAAAGTTGACTATTTTCCAATCCAAGTCAACTAGTGCCAGGAAAATGCATTATGTTGAGGAACTCATTTATCATAGATTATTCAAAATAATAGTGTTTGGTAGAAAATAACAACATTTAAACAATATCTTAACTTCAGAATCTCAATGTGTATAATTTTAAATTTTATTAAGTTGTATAATTGCGGTCTTCCGGAAACAACCTTTCTATCCCTCCAAGTAGGAGCAAGGTCTGCGTACACTCTACCCTTCCTAGACCCTATTAGTGAAATTTTACTGGGTTGTTATTATTGTTGTATAACTAAATATACCGTAATATTTAAATGGATACAAGTCATTTATGAAAAGAGTCAAAATTTCTAACTTATCTACTTTAGTTGGGAACGAGTCCAAAATGTATTTCTTTTGGACTCAAACAAAAATATGTGGAAAAAAAATTTAGTGACCAAAATATATATAGCATTTTTAGGAACCACGCTATATATATAGAGTTCTTTACTAAAACGCTATACATATTAAGTGGGCCCACAAATAATTCTTATGTGCTTAACTGACATGACAATAATTCAACTGGGTATAATATTTTCTTAAAAGATGCTATACCTCAAATAATTGAACCCCTGTGCTAATTTTTGCCTTATTTAAAGAGGTGAAGGATTTTGTAAAAATCCATTCTTAAACATCTTCAAGTGTTCTGAAATTTTTCTTTGTTAAGCTGTTTTGCATTTTGTCATAATGTCTGAAGAGCGAAAAATTAGAGATTCTATTAGGGAGGGGGGAGGGTGAGTTTGTGGTGGCGAATAACTCAGTAAAATATAGTTTATCTCCACAGTCTCATGTTAAGTTTTTACTTACAATGGAGTACGATAAATTGGTATCGTTGATATGTAAAAAAATGAGTGTGAGCAACCGTTCGGTGAATCTTAAAATAACCAGAAGATATCCGTATTATGTGACACCTCAAGGGGTTGCTTATTATGTTGAGTTTAACATCGAAGACGATAAAACTCTAAGAGATTTTTTGGGGACTCCGGATGAATACGGAGAATTTATTGTGATAAAACTGTTGGAAATATACGTCAAGACTGAAGACGTTCGCAATAATGAGGTTGCACAAAGTAGGTAAATTTCTGAATCATCGGGTGGTTATTCTGGAGCAATTTTAGCCAAACGGGTTCCGGCTAAAAGAGTTTGGCCGGATCTAAACTTATCACCAGGGGCGAATGAGGAGCGAGGAAATAATTTATCCCTTAGTATACATAATCCACAAGCCGAATGGTAAACTTCAATTTTCCTTTGTGTTACGATGTATATTTTTGTGTATTGTATTTGTATTAACACTCATATATTCTACAGGGGGTACCGACCAGATATGAATTTTACAAGTTATGAACCGATGACCAGTTGGAATATACCTAGTTTTGGTGAGTTGGATCATGGTGGTCCATCCGGGAGTCAACATCAACAAGATAATGTGTATCATGGGATACCAACACATTATGATTTGTAAATGAATATATAAAGTTATATCTATTGTTTGGAGCAATTTCAGTAATGTTAACATTTCTTTGGTTGTGCAGTGAAAATGAGCAACTTGATGGTCCTGTCCTTACTCAATTGCCCGAAGACGACGTATTTACTCGGGATCTGACAGATGCGCAGAGTTAGGAAGAGAATAGTGATTATGACAACAATGCCGATGAGTTTGGAGATGACACACCCTTCCCTGATGAGGGTGATGAGGAGGAGGAAGAGAACGTCGAACCTGATTTGATGAGAGAGCATGCTCCATCTCCCGTTAGACCAAGAGTGTACTAGTCCCACGTGTCGTTTCATTCAATGCATATTCCCTACCTTGATCATTTGCCAAGTAAGCTGGATGTGGATGCCCTCATAAGGGATATTGACGAATTTCAGATATCAATTTAGGATGAATCTAAACCAACGGTACTGTCAAAGGGCATGCTTTTTCCTAATAAGGCGCGCCTAAGCAGGGCGGTGAAAATGTATAGCGTAAAAGAGTGACGTGAGATGACGGTATGGGATTCATCTCCGAATGTATACAAGGTTATTTTCCGTAGATGGTTTACCGGTTGTAATTGGATGATGCATGCGATAAAGAAGAAAATAAATATGTAGAAAGTGAGTAAATACATTAGCACCCACAATTGTGAAATGGACATTTAGTGGGAATCACTTCAACTTGGATGTTGACTTGATTTCTCTTCTCTTGATTCCACAAATTGAAGCGTGTATAAGGTACAAGATCAAAGAGTGTATTACATCCGTCCACCAGAAATATGGGTGTACCATTACCAAAAAAATGCATATCTCGGGCGCAAATGTGCATTTGAAATTATGGTGACTGGAATAAGTATCTCTACCCATATACATGGCCGCATTGTAAAACTTTAACCTCGGGACTGTTTTTGAATGGAAGTTTGAGGGAAGTGCGGGAATACCAAAATATATATTCAGATACGTGTTTTGGGTATTTAAACCAGCAATTGATGGGTTTGTGCATTGTCGGCCGGTAATATCCATAGATGGTACTCATATCTATGAAAAGTATGATATTAAGCTGTTGATCGCCGTTGCAGTAGATGCTAATGGATAAATATTTCCCCTAGCATTTGCCATCTGTTCCAATGAAAGCCAAGAGATATGGACGCTATTTTTGAACAACTTGAAGGAGCACGTTGTCAAACAACGTTTGGGTATTTGTCTAATATCTTATCGGCAAGGCGGTATTTTAAGTTCTGCAGAGCATTTGCCTGAATGGAAGGAACCGTATGCATACCACCGTTACTATGTGAGGCACCCGAAGTCCAATTTCCCAAAGAAATATCCCAACAAAGAGTTTCATGATGCATGTGGATGGCTGCAACAGATCACTAGAAGTGCAAATTCAGGAGGCGCATGGAATCGATCAGGCAGGAAGACGAAATAGCATATTATTGGTTGATGCGACATGAGCTTGACAAGTGGATATTGCATGCGGATGCTGGAAGATGATGGGGAACCCATAATGAAAATGTGTTAGAGTCTTTCAACGGGTTATTAAAGTCTGCACGTGGATTAACTGTCACTGCCATGGTACGGATGACATTCAAACAGATGGCGGAGAGATTTGTTGAAAGGCATAGAGGTGCATCAGAATTTATGGAGAGGGGTGTTGAATTTATGCCAAACCCAATAAAAATATTTGAGAAATACAGGAGGCGAGCACATTGGCATTCATTTTTACAGTATTGCAACGAGCAAAATATTTTTAAAGTTTTCACAGTTATTCATCAAAATTGGGGGAATAATATAAACACAGTAAATGAAGCCAACAGGTTGTACTCTTGTGGGAAATGGTTCATCTACCATATTCCTCGCTCACATGCCATCAAGTGCTTTCAACATACAAGTTTAGAGCCAACCCACTATGTTGATAAGCAATACAGTGTTGCTGCATACTTAAACACATATAGTGGGCAGTTGCAGCCAATGGGTGCTGAGTATTATTGGCTGCTGGAACCATTTAAAATGGTATGTAACAAGGACTATTTGCATAAGCTACAAGTGCAAAAAAGAACACGTATATGAAACCAAATTTATGTTGATGATATCGTTTATGTGCATAAATGTGGTATATACTCGCAAACAGGACACAACAGTCGTAAATGTCCTTCAGCTGGTTTGGGTGGATGCGGTAATCCAGCTCCTGATGGAAGTTCATCTAATGTTCCCAACTATCAAGGATACACGTAGTGTATTGTTTATCTTGTTTGTAATGTGGTTGTAATAAATGTATGTACTTGTTTATCTTGAAGAATATATAAAATAAAATTATATTTCCATTGCTGTTAAATCTTATTGATATTTAACATTAATACTTTAGTACAACAATCTTAAGTAAAAGAGTTAAAAATTAAAATTTGAAGTGATTTGGAGTAGATTTGAGCAAGATTTGAGTGAAATTTCAGAAAAGACGCAAGTGTTTGCAGACGAATATATGGAATAAGACTTCAAATTTTATATACAACCTCCTTATACTATTTCTAACAAGTATGAAAAAGTGGCTCGCCTGCAAAAGATAACTTCCGGAAAAGTTATTTTGTACCCGAAAGAATATTTAACACGTGAAGCACAACGGAGTTAAATACTACGTTATGTGGATTGTCAAGTCGATGTAAAAAGGTGCTTGCCTGCAAAAGGTGCTCGCTTGGAAAAGTTACATTGTACCCAAAAGAATTTTTAGCACGCGAAACATAGCGCGAGTAAATACTACGTTATGTGGGTTGTCTTGTCGATGTAAAAAGTTGCTCGCCTGCAAAAGCTGTATTGTACCTGAAAGAATCTTTAGCACGCGAAGCATAGCGCGGTTAAATACTACATTATGTGGGTTGTCTTGTCGATGTAAAAATTTGCTCGCCTGCAAAAGCTGCTTGCTTGGAAAAGCTGTATTGTACCCGAAAGAATCTTTAGCACGCGAAGTATATCGCGGTTAAATACTAAGTTATATGGGTTTTCTTGTCGGTGTAAAGGGCTGCTCACTTGGAAAAGTTGTATTGTACCCGAAAGAATCTTTAGCACGTGAAGTATAGCACGGTTAAATATTGCGTTATGTATGTTGTCTTGCCTATAAATAACTAGCGTATTTTAGTTATTATTTGCGCTTAACCAAAGCAATAAACAAAACTTTCCTTAAATTTGGGTATTTCCATTTTGCATTAATAAATGTCTGGACGCAATGACCAACCAATGTGCTATTGTGACAAACGCTATATGATGAAGTCATGTTGGTCTGATGGTCATGTTGGGTGCCTATACTGGATGTGTGTAAACAGGTTTGGAGGCAATGACAAAAATTATTGCTATTTTAAGGAATGGTATGATGAACCCATTAAGTAGGAATGCTACAAAGAATCTTTGCAGTATATTTGGAATATGAACTGTGAATACCAACGCCATGAGTCTGAGATGAAACGAGAAATTGCGGCATTGCAAGAGAAACTAAAAGAGGCGAAAGAAAAAAAAATAAGCTTGAAGAGAAATTTAAGTGGTTGGAGCAGAAAATACTAGGCGGTAGTGACTAAACAATGATATGTATGTGTTGAGTGTAGTATTTTATTTTTATGTTTTCCGTGTCTTGTATTTTCATTAGTTGTACTGAATTTAAATTATGTTAAGTTGCTATGTTTGTGTTTGTGTTGTAGTATTAAAATAACAAAGAACCAGAGAAATAAAAACATATTGTACATATAATGAATGTCATATTTACATAAAATACAAAAAAAAAATGTGTCCTACATCCTGTATGCTTTAATGCAGCCGTTGGCATGGGGCGCATCCCTTCCCGTCCGACTACACTATTAGGATCATACTCATCATGATGCCTCTTTATCGAAGGATGAGCTGCAACATGATCGTCAATAAGGCTGGTAGGCTCGGTAGAAAGGGCTGTTGATGTAACAGTAACCTATAGAATAATGATATATTTTAGTATATGAAATATGTAATAATAATGTAGGGGCTGATTGCATAAAAATAATTAAAATGTCTTACCATGATCGTAGCAGACTCCTGAAATAATCATCTGTCTCAGGCATGTGAGTGTCGCACCTAGTAGCCACGGTCGAGGATGATGGCTTCAAAAAAATATACTTTAAATATTTGGAGTAAGCCCCAGGCTAAATGATGGGATATCACTAGGAGCATCAGCAACCATCAATGCCTCTAGATGGTCAGCAAACAACGCATCCCAGTCATGTGGCGTCCAAATGAACTATCATGTAAAAGCAAGAACTATGAGTAAACGCAACACATATAAATCCGGCCAAGTAAACTTAAGTATAGAATTACCTGCGCGTCCTCCAGCAAATCTTTGCCATACGAGAGATTATGTCGAGCCTCATACTCGCGTCTGTATCCCCGCCTCTCAACCCACCTCCTAGCCAAAGGAAGAAACGGTGGAGGTGGTACATCCTGAGATATGGGTGGCAGAGGTGGCTAAAACTGCAGGAATCGCTCCTAGGACCAAATCTAATATAAAATTTGGACGTAAAACTTAAGGTATATTTTTATGATGTATTGTGACGATCTAAAGGGGTTATCACTGGTTTTATTACCCATTCTGTACTTCTGAGGCCTTGAAAACCTCATCTGGGGTTGCATCGATTTGCGTACGCAGTCCAGACGCGTAGCCGGAAGGCTTAGATATGAATTTTGTGAAAAAAATGCCAAATTTTGATATTAAGTTGAATATATTTGACTCTGATCAACTTTTTAGGTAAACAAACCCGGACCCATAATTTGACATTCCCGGAGGGTCCGTAGAGAAATATGGGACTTGGGCGTATGCCCGGAATCAAATTCCGAGGTCCCAAGTCCGAGAAATAAATTTTTGTGTGAAATTGTTTTCTGGAAATAACTAAGAAAATTAAAAATGAAATTTGATTAGAAGACTATGGTATTGGGTCCGTATTTTGATTCTGGAGTCCGGTACAAGTCTTATATATGATTTAAGCACTTTCTGCAAAGTTTGGTTGAAAACGGACGTCGTTTGACGTGTTTCGGATTTAAAATGAGAATTTGATGTTTTATAAAAATTTGGAAGAAATCATGAGTTTTGAGGCCTAATTCGATGTATATGATGTTATTTTGGCGATTTGATCGCACAGATAACTCCGTAGGATATTTTTTAGGTTTTGTGCATATTTGATTTGGAGCCCCGAGGGCTCGGGTGAGTTTTGGATAGGTGTCGGATTGCCTTTTTGAACATGTAAAAATCTGGCATTTTTCCTTCTGTGATCTTCGCATTTGCGAAGATGAGACTCACAATTGCGAGCTCACAAATGCGAGCTCTGCATCGCAATTGCGAAGCCTTGGGCTTGGGCAAAAGATCGCAAATGCGATCCAATTCCTCGCAAATGCGAACTAGGGATTTCTGGGCACTGATCGCAAATGCGATCCTTGTGCTCGCAAAAGCGAAACTAGGCTGATCGCGCAAATGCAAAATCTGGCAGAATAGTAAGGGTTCGCAAATGCAAACCCAGCTTCGCAAATGCAAACCCAGCTTCGCAATTACTCTATTTGGTCGGGATTCGCAATTGCGAACCCCAGTTCGCAAATGCGACATCAGAGACCTAGCAATTTTTATACTTAGTCGAATTTTCACCATTTTTCACCATTCTTTCAAGACCCAAACCGCATAGGCAATTTTTCAAGGACAAAACAAATCATTTTAAAGTCGATTTTTACTTAATTCCTTCAATTATCTACATCATTTAACATGTTTTTCACTTAAAATCAATGAATTTCATGGGTGAAATTAGGGGTTTGGGGTAGAATGTAAGTTTTTCTAAAATTGGGGATTTGGACCTCAATTTGAGGTCCGATTTCAAAATAAATTATATATTTGGGTTCGTGGGAGAATGGGTAACCGGATTTTGGTTCGAACCTCGTATTTTGACCACTTTGGCCCGAGGGGCATTTTGGTCATTTTATCTAAATTTGCGTCTTAGCTATAAATTAAATAGTAGAATTAGTTGCTTGAGATGTTATTTACGAGATTTAATTGAAATGAATAGATTTGAGCCATTTGGAGTCGGATACTCGTGGCAAAAGAGTGATTTCAAGTTGATTTTTTGAGCTGGTTGAGGTAAGTGGCTTGTCTAACCTTGTGTGGGGGACCTTTCCCTTAGGATATGATAATCGGTAATTGAATGCCTTGTATGTGAGGTGACGAGCACGTACTCGAGCTAATTGTTGAAAACCCAGTTTTTACTTAAGATATTGTGATTGAGTTTCTTTCGAATTTGCTTTATTTTACTTGCAATTATAACCTGTGTTAGATTAGAAAGACATGTTTGGTTGATTTAAATTGCTTATTTGCTTAAGTTTCCTTAAATGTACTACGTGACGCATGTTAGGCTAGTACTACATATTGCTTGTATTCTCGTACTTCATTCCTGAATATCTTTTGGTTGTGGTTGTGCATTTACATTGGGACTACGGATGTGGGATTCCGGTAGCTCCCCCCTTGTTTGTTTACTTTGGGACTACGTGTTAGATTTCCGATAGATCCTCCTGCATATTTACTTTGGGACTACGGGATAGATTCCTGCTATATCCCCCCTCCCCCTCACATTGATAGTTGGACTACGGGGCGGTATCCCGGGAGATCCTTCGGATATTCTCATATGATGGACTATGGGACGGTATACCGGGAGATCCTCGGACAATTGATGAAATGGACTACAGGGCGGTATCCTGGGAGATCCTCGTTATTGGTACTGATATTGAGCTGTTTCACTCTGTGTTTACCTTATTTTTTGTGTGTTATTGTTGCTTCGTATAACTTGTCTTACTTATAATTTATTAGTTATTTCTGTTATTTTTATGTTGTTACAAGGTTTAATATTATATTTTATCTCAGTATGGCCCTGAACTTCCTTGTCACTACCCAACTGAGGTTAGACCTGGCACTTACTGAGAAACGCTATGGTGTACTCATGCCCTTTCTGCGCATGTTTTTCATATGCAGATCAAAGTACCCTCACTCAGGCATACTATCCTTGAGGCAGAGCTACGGAGTCTTCGAGGTACATCTACAGTGTCCGCAGACCGAAGAGTCTCCTTCTTACTCTATCTTGTAGCGTTTAGACTTCTTTCGTACCTTGATGTAGACTTTTCTGGAGTTTAGAGCAGTGTATTACATTTCTATTAGCTTGTGGTTTCCGTGAGTTTTCGAATTTTGGGGTGATATTGTAGACTTCCGTGTTTGAGTTGTATATGCCAAGTGGCACTCATATATAGTTTTCCTTCTATTTTTTCTTAGTTTAATTAATTGCTCCGGAAGTTATATTATTTTCGCATTGTTAGGCTTACCTAGTCGTAGGGACTAGGTACCATAACAACATGTTCATGGAGGGCGAACTGGTGTCGTGACATGTATGTTATAATGAAGAGAGTATTTGACTATATTTTCACCTGCAGCAACGGCATAAATCCTACAACGTCTCGCTGGATGCCCATGCATGCCCGGTACATCTGCCGGTACAAGTAACCAAGACTAGCAGCACCCCAGCTGTACTGAGGTAAATCATCTAGCCGCTCAAGATGATGAAGAAATCTCAAGCTGACTAGATTTCCCGAAGTATTCAGGAGCAATATGCCTCCAAACATAAGAAGCAACAACGACCTAGTGTACTGGTTAATATGAACCTCCGGTGTATCATAAGCAATGTTATCATGCATGGCCTCCAAATGCTGCTGGATGGGCGTCAACGAAAGGCTACTAGCCTCAACCAATACACCCTCACCCTCTGGCCAAAAACCAGTGAGCCGCTACAAAGTCTGCAATTATTGAGCTCCCGTATAATCTGTTATGCCTTGCGGCAAAGCAACAACAAGTCCAACAACCAACAATCCATTAAGGACCTTCACGTACTGCAGCGTGATAGTGGCCTCGCCAATGGTCAAATGGAATGTGTGAGTTTCTGGTCGCCACCGCTCTATCGAAGCCGTTACCAACGAACAATCCAGCTGTAGCCGGCCGATCTCAATGATCCTTTAAAAACCCATATCCTGCAGGCGTCTGACTACACGGGGATGGAGCTAGCGGTCCTTAAGAAAGTCTCACACATCATCTATTCTCCTAAAGCATAATGTCTGGGCCAATAACTCCCCTTCCCATATGTAGGAAGACCTATGCTCGGCCTGTAGCAGTAGTAGCTCTAGTGAGACAGGTTCGGGATGCAAAGGCGGAACCTCCATGACGACTATTGTAAATTGAACAAAATTAATTGTATTATTTTTCTTTTCCACTGCTTAAATATATTGCAATACCTTGAATATTAAATTTTATTCGATATTTTTACTATATTATTAATTACGTTGATATATTTTCAATATTATAATTTTATATTTTATACGTTATTTTAATATGTTAGTTTTATTATTTTATATGTTTGTTCGTTATTCAACTATTTTTTACTATACATGATTTAATTATTAAATATTTATTTTTTAGTTCCAGATCATATTTGAGGCCCAATAGCACCAATGTATCCTGAATTCTTATGTCCATGATGAGAATTTTTTTCTGATTTTTCACTCAACAGGTCTGTTATTTTATATGTTAGTTTATTATTTTATATGTTAGTTTTATTATTTAATATGTTAGTTTTATTATTTAATATGTTTGTTTGTTATTGACTTATTTTCTACCATACTAAAATTGAATAATTAATTTTCATAACTATACAAGATTTAATTATTAAATAATCACATTAGTTTCGGACACAATATTTGAGGCCCAATAACACCAATGTATCCTGAATTCTTATGTTCTTACGTTTGTGGACTATAATCGAAAATAATTTGTGTTTGAATATTAGCTTTTTGATGTATTTTTGGGAATAAGAGATACTTAAATGATTCATTTCTATAACTACAAGGATACTACGCTAAAGGGAACTACATTTTACTACGCTAAAAGGTCAATACATTACAAATACGAACACTACATTAGGCCACAAGATATCACTACATGATACTAAAGTAAAATTTATCTAGTTTACTAGTCTTTTAGCAAATTAATAATCTAAACTGGATAAAAACAACAGATCAATTTAATCACAAAACAATCACGAAATTACATATACCACAGTAAAAAGTAACTAATTAATATTTTTTTAATAACTAATTACATTTTCTCTATTTTTTAAATTTTTTTAGCACACTAATACTATAGTCCGGATAAAAAATAATAAATTAGTTAAATCGCAAAATAATCACAAAATAACATGGAGCACATAAAAAACAACTAATATGCATTTTTTAATACAAGTTTTAAAAAAAACTAAGCAAATTACCTCAATTTAAGGTTTTTAGAAAGTCGAAGATTTTGCGATTTTGAGCTAAAACAACCAACAACATCCGAGAGAATGTCTTAGCTAGCACGTGGGACCGAGAATCTTTACTTTTGTGGGGCGGGTGGACTCCACTCAAGCTTTTTTGGTTTAAAAATGAGGGGGGAGGGGCAGTTTGATTTTTTAATTTGGGGGGGAGGGGACCGTTTTTGTTTTGGGGAAGGGAAGGAAACGATATATTTATATATATAGCGTCTTTTGCTAAGACGCTATAGTATAACATATATATAGCGTCTTTTGTTAAGACGTTATAGTATAACATCTTAACAAAAGACGCCATATGTTTCCGCTTAAATTAATTCAAGTATAATATTTTTTGGAACCACGCTATATTTAACTGGCAAAACGGCCGTTAAAGTACATCGTGGTTTCAAAAAACGCTATATATATTTATGTTATTAAGTTTTTTTTCCACATATTTTTATTGTTTGAATCCAAAAAAAATCACATTTTGATTCCGGACTCTATTTTAGTTTGCTTAGCTTATCTTATAGTTATAGGTGTAGAAACGTTTTTCCTGAAATTCTAAACAGCTTAGAAAAACGTGTGGTTTGCTAAGAGAAAATTCTACTAAAGTTATACTACTATTGTACAACATTATGTTTTTATAATAATATTATTGGACAGAGGTTGGTGATATAAACAAGCTTCCAGTTGTTTGATTTGAGTATTTGACTAGACGAGAAATAAACAAGATACTCGTTTGCTTACTTTTACTACTAATGTTCTAAAAATTTGTAGAAATGCAATTTCAGTCCTTTTTAGTACTCCTTCCACTTCACTTTTTATTGACAAGTGGCCACCTTTTGCCCAAACTTTTTAGGACAGCGAAATAACGTTAGAGTCGGCCATGGCAAAATTTTAGTTGAAAATAAATGCTGAATTAAATCAAATTCTTTCGAACTCACAATAAAGTTTGATGGAAATCAAATTTGGATGTTGCCATTTTTTGCAAGTAATAAGAAACTTTGTTCTATTTTATCGTGCAATTGGTTTAACACACAAGTGTGGAAGTCAAAGGAACCTTAACTATATGCATTTAAGCTACGTAATAATCAAAGTGTACCAAATGACATGTTTCATACGTACCTAATAAGAAATGAATATTTATGATATACTATATGGTTAAATTTAGAAAGGTATAGCATGACAAATAAGTTTGTTTATTTTTCGATTTTTCAGAGATATGTTTTGTGACAAATAAATGATTTTGTTTGCTCCAACATATTTTTTTTTCTGTGTTTTAACGATTTCCCCAAAACGAAATTCAAGCACACAAAAACTAAAACAGACCATATTCTCAAGGCTAAACGCTATGACTATGACAAAGGGATTGTTTTGTCTGATTAGAAAGGGAGCGTTAATTTAGTTTCACTGGTTCAGATTTATATATATATATATATGAGAATTAAGTACTAATAAATTTGACATGTAAGATAAATATATTTAAAATTTTAGTTGAAATAATTTTGCTGATAATTAAAAAAATGAACAATAACTACTATCTTAATAACACGCAGGCATTTTTCACTGCATAGTGATTTACCTCACCGTTCTCTCATGGACAAAATATCACTTCCGTCCAGTATACATGATTTGCGCTTCTTAAATAAATCTCTATCACCTAATCCAAGTTAGTTAATATGTATTTTATGTTAATTATTACTAATTTATGATATATTATTATGGTTTAATATAAATGTCAATTATGAAAAAGTCTTTTTATTCGATTTATTTTAGCCACTGCGGATTTCTGTCACGGAGGTCCTTCTCCTTCCTCCTCCTTTTGGTTGGGTCCCTCGTAAAGAGCCCTGTCTATATTCCAAAAATGAAAGAAATAGAGGTAATTACGCTCAACGACTTTAAAAATGAATGTTTTTTGATTTTTTTACCTTTGCTTACTTCATGAGCAAATTTTTAACAATAAAAATATTATCCATAGAACAAGCGAGGCACGTCACTTATTAAACTTGAAATGATGTCTATGTGCAAACAGCTCCAAAAATCAAAATCACCCTAATAAGAGGACATGCTTGGTAGGTATGGGCCCAATATGGGCTCTAAAGTGAACCCATGCCAACTTAGTTGAATTAGCTGGGTCGGCTAATGATTACTGGGCCATATTTGTACCTACAAATGTAAAAGTGATTGGGCGAGGTTCACCTTAGTTTTGGTACGATATAAGGGTAAAAATTGCACGGGGCGCCTTATTTGGTCGCCCCCAATTAATCTCTACCCATTTTTAAAAAAAGTTTTAACTTGTACCCACTTTTTAAACAACTTCAGCCTCCTTTCTCCTCCTCCTTCTCCTCCGCCCTCATTTATCTCCCTGTGATTATATCCCACCACAATATTATATGGGTAACAAATTAGGTCAGAGAAATTCAGCACGCGGAAACATAAAGTCGGGTTCGGACATGCCGAGGTCGGACAGTCATAAAACAACCAGTTTGCTTTGGAATACTCAAAAGAAATATTCTACCAAATATTTCCTTTAAATTGTACTTTTTTTTAGGATTTTCTATGGATACCCCCTATAAATAGGAGGGGAGGACTTCCCAAAAAGGGGGCTCTCTCCTCTCCCCCTATCTAGGAAATATGTAAATACACCCCTCCAAAGAAATGAGAGGATCTGTGATCCCAGAACTTTATGAGATCCAAAAGGCTTTTGTATCTGCTATCATTCGTCTTGATCAAATGAAAGAAGGTCCGTTCCACTCAAGATTTGGTGAATCTTTTCCTTTATCTACATTTTATTGTCATTTAATGTTACTCAATGCATCTTTGTTTATGCTATTAAATCTGGCTATAATCACGGCCAATATTTATACTCGGCTACGTTTTTCTATTCATATTATACATCTCAGGTTTAGAGTTAATTATATTTAATTAGGATTTACCCCTTCATCTTTGATTGATTTGTTCAAAAGGTTTCGATAACTTTTGAGTCAAACAATTTAACGCCGTCTATGGGGATTTTCTGGTTAAAAATTTAGTTTCCTTTAGATCTAAAATTCAATTCCATCTATGGAGCGTCTTCAAGAAAGCCAAACGAATTTGATACACCAACTTAAGTTGATTTGGAGTCCAGTCTCTGCATGTATGAAACGTTGCTACTTGCTATTGGAAGACTACATCATTTTTCGGACTTGAAGGCTTATCCTTAAGTCTTATAAGTATAAGGAAGTGCCATTTGCGCGCTATTGGTGCTTTCACTTCAATTTATTCCTTCATAGTGCTACAATGCAAGTCACCATCTAGTAGACAATCAAGCTTATTCCTTCACTATGAGTCTATGAGAGTGATACTTCATTTGAAAATTAGAACCTCAAATTCTGATGGTATGTGAAATTTAAGCACCTCTGAACACTGAAAAAGCTGGAGGAGGAGTGATGTTCCTGCTTACTCTCTGTTAAAACAATTTGTCCAAACAACTTACAACCGCCCCTTTTCATTGTTAGTCCTTTCACCAAAATGTTATGTCTAAACAAGTTTATTGCTACGTTAAAGGAAATTTTACCGTATGACACCAAGAATAATACTATATGGCATTGTAGGAAAAAGGTCGTACTTAGTGGGGATGGGTTGTCAACACGGTGACGTACTTGCCTTACCTTGATAAGAACAATCGAGCCTTGAAGACTTTGATATATAGGTAGAGGAATTTAATAAAGAAAGAGAAAAAGTTAGGGGTCCACAACATTGAAGAAATAAACAACTAAAGAAACTTTGTTGAGGACTTGCTCTGTCGTATGAGGGAGGTTCTTTCTCGCACAGGCCTTATCTGACCTATTTGACAAGATAATATTATCTGTCCCTAGTATTCGTAATTTGAAATCTATTAAAATGATAGTCCGGTGCACAAGACATTTTATATTTATGCAAGATTTAAGAAAGGGTCGTGCTCCAAAGAATGTGGCGTAGACAGTGTACTCTAATCTAAATTACGACGGTTGAGAGGACTGAAACTAGCTCTCGAGTATGGAGAATGACGAATCATCCTCCGATATGACTCACAATCCGTCGTCAACCAAGTCACGGGGACTTTCCAAATAACAGAACAAAGGCTATGAAAATATCAGGCAAGAATTCATAAGCTACTGCCCGAGTTTGACGAGTGTCAACTCGAACAGATACCCGGAGCACAAAATATCGAACCAAACGGCCTTGCCAAATTGGCAGCGACCACTGAAAGCATAACCCAAGAAGGGAACGTGATCAAACTGAGGTAACGAATGCTTTTAATTTATTTTAACTAACTATTTCTCCAAGTGGAAGAAAAGTAGGGGCAGTTACCCGAAAAACGCATAATATTCTCCAATGCAAGCAAAATTAAGCAAACTGGGACCCACCCAGGAAATACATCATATTCTCCAATGGAAGAAAAATTAAGCAAACTGGGACTCCCCCAGGAAATACATCATATTCTCCAATGCAAGCAAAATTAAGCAAACTGGAACTCCCCCAGGAAATACGTCATATTCTCCAATGCAAGCAAAATTAAGCAAATTGGGACTCCCACAGGGAACACCCCTTAAGGCCAAGGGCCTTCGCCAAAAAGAAGAGTTAGACATAGACCAAACGACGATGGGTTAATATTTCGATAAGTTCGAAATAACACCCTTTAAGACCAAGGACCTTTGCCAAAAAGAAGAGTTCGACATTGACCAAATGACGACGGGTTAACATTTTGATAAGCTCGAAATAACACCCTTTTAGGCCAAGGGCCTTCGCCAAAAAGAAGATTTCGACATCAACCAAACGATGACGGGTTAACATTTTGATAAGTTCGAAATAACACCCTTTAAGGCCAACAGTCGTTGCCAAAAAAGAGGAGCTCAACCTTACGACCAAGAGCCATTGCCAAAAAGAGGAGGTCTACCTTCTTCGAGTCACGACGGTTTAAAATTTCGATAAGTTCGAAATAATACCCTTTAAGGCCAAGGGCCATCGCCAAAAAGAAGAATTCGGCCTTGTCCGAATCAACATTCGGCCTCGTCCGAATCAACATTCAGCCTTGTCTGAATCAAAAATTCGGCCTTATCTAAATCAACCGTCGACCCTTACGGCCATGAGTCATTGCCAAAAAAGAGAAGATCAACCTTCTTCAAATCATGACGGGTTAACATTTCAACTAGCTCGAAATAACACCCCTACGGCCAAGGGCCATCGCCAAAAAAGAAGAATTCGGCCTCGTCTGAATCAACATTCAGCCTCGTACGAATCAACAATTTGGCCTCGCTCGAATCAACCTTCGACCCTTACGGCCAAGAGCCGTCGCCAAAAAAGAGGAGGTCGACCCTTAGGCCAGGAGCTGTTGCCAAAAAAGAGGTGGTCAGCCTTCTTTGAGTCACGACAGGTTAACATTTTAACAAGCTCAAAATAACACCCCTATGGCCAAGGTCCATCTCCAAAAGGAAGAATTCAGTCTCGCCCGAATGAACATTCGACCTCATCTGAATCAAAATTCGGCATCATCTGAATCAACAATTTGACCTCATCCGAATCAACCTTCGACTCTTATGGCCAAGAGCCGTCGCCAAAAAAGAGGAGGTCGACCCTTACGTCCAAGAGCCATCGCCAAAAAAGAGGAGGTCGACCTTCTTCGAGTCACGACGGGTTAACATTTTGACATTCTCGAAATAACACCCCCACGACCAAGGGCCATCGCCAAAAAGAAGAATTCGGTTTCGTCTGAATAAAAATTCGGCCTCGTCTGAATCAACCTTTGACCTCGACCGAATCAACCCTGGACCTCGTTTGAATTCACATTCGGCGACCTTGCCCGAATTCACATTCGGCCTACTCGCCCATCCAGATTCGAGGATGCAAATGACCTCCTCCGATACCGCCATCCCGGTTTGATGGCCTTCCCCAACTCTACCGTCTTCTCAATCGACTTATCACCTGAGTCATTGGCCCTGATCGAACTTTGCTAAAGTTCAGCCCATGGAGATACCGCTTTGACCTAAAGATCGGCACCCTCAACCGCGATCCACACTAGTCGACCTCCCCATCCGAATTTCTTAAACTACAATTGATGAAGTCCTCTCACCGAGTTCGACCACGAGATGACCTCAGTAAGTGGAGGGACTAACTATATGGGTCAAAAATTAGGTCAGAGAATTTTGGCACGTGGAAACATGGAGCCGGGGTTGGACAGGCCGAGGTCGGACAGTCATAAAACAACTAGTTTGCTTTGGAATACTTAAAAGGAATATTCTATCGAATATTCCCTATAAATTGTACCTTTTTTTTAGGATTTTCTATGGATACCCTCCCCATAAATAGGAGGGGAGGACTTCCCAAAAAGAGGTCTCTCTCTCTCTCTCTCTCTCTCTCTCCCCCTCCCCCTCTTTCTAGGAAATATATAAACACACCTTTCTAAAGAAATGAGAGGATCTGTAATCCCAGAACTTCATGAGATCTAAAAAGGGTCTTAAGGCTCTTGTATCTGCTATCATTCGCCTTGATCAAATGAAAGAGGATCCGTTTCCACTCAAGATTTGGTGAATCTTTTCCTTTATGTACATTTTATTGTCATTTAATGTTACTCAATGCATCTTTCTTTATGCTATTAAATCTATCTATAATCACGGCCAATATTTATACTCGGCTATGTTTTTCTATTCATATTATACATCTCAGATCTAAATTTAATTATCTTTAACTAGAATTTACCCCTTCATCTTTGATTGATTTGTTCAAAAGGTTTTGATAACTTTTGAGTCAAACAAATATCTTCATAAAAAAGATATATGGAGCATTCACAATGTAGTAGGCTGGAGTTCAACTCTAAGAAGGCTCCTCTGTTTGTTTTTACTAATACAACACCACCTAGATATGCATATGGGTAACATCAATATTAAGAAAATAAAAAGCGATCGTATATTATCAATTGTTCAAAGCACATCTCAAATAAGTAAACATGACATATTAGTGTGATAATTTGACGAAGTGGTAGTTTATATTTAAAATTAAACTGGATGTTGGAGGAAGTTCATTTATCTTCCTGTGATTATTTCCCACCACAATATCTTCGTAAAAAGAATTCACAATATAGTAGGATGAAGTTCAACTCTAAGAAGGCTGAAGTTCGCTAGTTACAAACAAAAACTTCAGCTCTAGAGCTAAAGTTCGCTAATTACAAACAAAAACTTCAGCTCTAGAGCTGAAGTTCGCCAGTTACAAAATAAAAACTTCAGCTCTAAAGCTGAAGTTCGCCACTTACAAAACAAAAACTTCAGCTCTAGAGCTGAAGTTCGCCAGTTACAAAAACAAAAAAATCAGCTCTAGAGCTGAAGTTTGCCAGTTGCAAAAATAAAAACTTCAGATCTAGAGCTGAAGTTCTCCAGTTACAAAAACAAAAACTTTAGCTCTAAGCTGAAGTTGGCCAGTTACAAAACAAAAACTTCAGTTCTAGAGCTGAAGTTCGCCAGTTACAAAAATAAAAACTTTAGCTCTAGAGCTGAAGTTTGCCAGTTACAAAACAAAAACTTCAGCTCTAGAGCTGAACTTTAGGCCCAACTATTGTCGCGCTCCCTTTTCTCGCGAAATCGGGTTTATGACATTTGGAAAGACAACTCGTTCCCTTTTGAGAATTGGGTTTTGGAATTGAAGAGTCGCCACCTAATGATTTAAGTGCATTAGGACACTTAGAAGAGTTTGACTTGTATAACCAGAGATAGGGTAAGGGCTTGAAATTATTCGAAGGGGAAGGTATTAGGCACTCCTCATAGTGTGGTTCCCGGCTAAACTATTGTTGTGACTTAAGTGCAAATAACACATAGGCAAGTATGACTTCAAATAAGAGGGGATTTTTCACATAAAGGTTAAAATAAACAAAGTCAGAAAGAATTAAAGAGAGTTGATTTTTCTTAGAAGAAACATTTTAAAAGATTTAAAAGAAACAAAGAACAAAGGGAATGGGGTCCTAAGTTTATTAGTAATATGGATCACCCCACACAACATCCGGTAATCACTCCTCAGCGAGGGGCTACACGTGATGTTATCGCGTGGTCATCATATCCATATCTACCCTTTACCACCCCGTTAAGGTATTAAAGCGCAAAATGATCTTATTTACTTATTGCATGCTATTACCCACCCCGATCCTATCAATCCTGGAGGTACTTGGGAATACCAATCCTAAAAGGAGGAGATGTTGGGCTTATTTGTGGTTTCAAAAGGTAAAATACTAAGGCGACAAACAAAACACATATAGCAAGTTCGGGGGGAGCATATAAACAAATAAAAGGTCTCAAACAAACCTCCTTTAAACCAAAGAAAACACATAGTGTAGCATGACTTGCATATACTATTTTAGGTCTAACTAAACTTTAAAGGTTGAGGCAGACTGATTTATTACATATTTCAGATAGGAAGCTCGACTCAGGCTTGCCTACTGGTTATAGCTAATAACATCTGATTCAGTTTATAAGTTTAACCTATGGCTTGCCTAAGTGTTGGAAGAAAAACCCTATAGGCATGATATCTACAAATTTCAGAAACAAGGATACGAGCTGATTACATACTGATTTAAGAAAAGGTTGTCAGTTATTAAGGGAAGGCGAGTTTTAGCAAAAGATCATAAGTACTGCAACTGGTAAGCCATTATTATTGCTAGTCTTAGACTTATAAATGAGCGAGGCGATTCAGATTTGATTAAAACTCCTATAGGCATGCTTTCTATGCATTTGTCGACTTTAGAACACTTTTATACACATAGAGAAATGCAGAAATCCCACAAACATGATATCTAGGTGTTGTATTTTTTATATAAATATGATGTATAATTGTAGTTGGTTATTTTAAGACCTATAAACATGTTTGCCTAATGAAAGTGGATATGCAAGCCTATAGACATATCTTCTATATGTATATGCATAATTCTGATTTTGAATAACTATAGACATGGTATCTATATGAAAGAATGCAGGATTCCTATAGACATGGTATCTATATGAAAGAATGTAGGAATTCTATAGACATGTATCTATATGATAGAATGCCAGAATTCCTATAGACATGGTATCTATTTATGAGAGTGCAACAATTCCTATAGCCATGATATCTACCCCTTTGCATACATGGTTACCCCTCCCTTTTTAACTAGCCATCCCCGAGAGTTTTTATTACAAAGTTATTACAACCCAGAAAAGAAAGTATAGTAAAGAAAAATACATCAAAAACTAAAAGTACAATCAAGGAGAGCCTGATTCTATTTGAAGTATAAAGTAAACCAACTCCAAGAGATCAAATTTCAAAGCCTTTCTCCCATTTAGGTTGTGTCAAAGTTCCCTAAGAGTCTCACTTGAACTTCGGGCAATGATTACACCCAAATATATCACCAGATTAAGACATAGTGCTGTGTGAAAAGGCCATTCCTCAAGTGTCCAAGTTCAGAGGGAGCTCAAGGGTCCCAAAGCAAGGCTCACATGAGGGGGGTAGAACTTAGAGACTAAGAGAGAGTGCAAGTGCATGGTTCTGAAAGGGGAAAGGGAAAGGGAAACATTTCACATTAATACACATAAGGGTATAGGGGGATGGGGAGTTGCAAGATCCAAATAAGCAGGCTCGTGGGCATACCCAAAAATGGGAGATGCTGGCACACCCATAAGTCTGTTAGAACACATTGTTTAGAGGTTAGGATCCTTTAAGGGATAAAGTTCAATCCATAGACAATAACTTACATATTGCCATGTTTTAAACTGTAACTCAAAACACATAAAGGGGTAGGGAGCAAAGATTCATAGCAGAAACAAACAGAAAGAGATCAACATGCTAGTTTAAATATTTAAATCTGCAGAAGCAGTAAAGCAGACATAGATACAAAAAGCTGTAAATAAATACATTATGATGATGCTGAAGCTTAAATTAGGACATACCAGTTTCAAAGAAACAAATAGAGAAAAAGCAGTAGGTCTTGTAAATAGGCCACAGAGCAGGCAAAGAGAGAATACTATTATGAGTAAGTATGAGTTCATAAGAGATTGTGAATTGTAAAGTGAAGGATTGTTAATCGTGTGTGCTGTATGTTAAAGAGTCGTGCATTTATAGTGTTAAAATCATGAGGAAATAAGGTAAGAAAATAGTTAAGGAACTGATTGTCAATCAATTACATAAGACTTCCCTTAAGTTAAGGGATTCATATTCAAACGGGTAAAAGCAATTTAAGGAAAGAAATTGAACAAGCACTATGTGTAAAGCATGTAATCAAGGGCCAATATATAAAATGTTATTAAGGACAAGGTTTTTAAAGTACACGGTTGTACAAATAAGGCAAGAAAATCAATTAACAGCTAGTAAATCAAAGCCAAGGATCTTCTAATTACAGAACCATGAATAAACTAAGTCGCAAAAGTTGAGAAGGATTTTAATTTAGGTCGAGTCATAGAGAAAATCATCAAATAATAGTAAAAAATAAATCAGACGATATTCAGAGGGGAGTGTGAACTAATCACAAATTTGAAAGTCACTTGAGAGGGAAGTGCATCCTATATAAGGAGCATATGAACATGTTAAGCATGAAAGAAGATTGACAGGTCATTGTAAAATTAGTAGCAAAATCCAATGTAGAAGAGTTTAGCAAAAAGTCAGAAACAAGGATGTCCAAACTCAGTTCAGAGACTCGAAGTTGGTTTGAAAGAGTTAGGGGTTTTGAAAGAAAACCCTAGTTCAGGCAAATCACAAAGCAAAGTTAAGAGGGCAAGCAATTGAATCGAAACATGTTTAGAGGTTTCAGAAAAGAACTGAACCTTCTAACATGCTTCTTTCAACAACAGAACTCACGAGGAACATGATTGAAAAGTAACATGCAAACATAGTAGAAGGGTTCAAAGCAAACATAGTGAAAGAAACTAATTCGAAGCATAATGAGAAAAGACTGATAAGAACAGTAGAAAAAGCATGCTAAGAAGTTTTAGAAGAAACTTTAAATAGAGCTCAGTAGAAGGAATTTAATAAGGAAACTTAGTAATGAAAAATACAGTAGGAGGAACACGAAAACAGAGGAGAGAAAAGAAATACAGTAGAAAAGCATACAAGAACATAGTATAGAAAACACAACAGGGAAAACATACAAGAACATGGTAGAAGAAAAATACAAGGACACAGTACATAAGCATACGAGAACATAGTATAGGAAAACACAGTAGGAGAAGAATACAAGAACATGGTAGAAGAAAAAATACAAGAATACAGTAGAGGAAAATACACTCAAAAGACAAAGAAAGTCAGAAAACACTTAAATATTTTCTCAGAAAATCCTAGATCGGAAAAGAAATAGTTTTGAAAGCAATTTTTGAAAGAAAAGCCATAGAAATCATTTGAGAACTTAGGGAAAACATAGATACACAACGGATCTAAAGAAATCGGAGAAACCTCGAAGGGTTAGGGTTTCAGAAGAACCCTAGAAGTGAGAAAGGCTTTGAAAGGTCACCGATCTAAGTCGAAGAGGTCAAAATCAGGCTCGAGCAGCCATGGTACGCCGGAGCAAGGCTAGAGATGGCCGGGAAACTCAAATCGAACTAAGCCTGGACCAACTATGATGTGGTCAGACCTTGAATCTTCAAGGACCAAGCATGTTTGAGCAAAATGAGGTGAGTATAAGGTCTCCACAGCCTTGGAAGCCATGGATTCCGGTGGCTTTCAGGGTAGAGAGGGTGGCTAGGGTTTGAGAACCTTCTAGAGGGTTTGAGAGACTGGAGGATTCAAGGGTGGTTTTTGGGTGATGAATGAGTAGGATTTGGGGTATTGGGGAAATTAAAAAGAAAAGGGAGAGTGTGAGCCGTTGATCTGTTAGATCAATGGCTGGGATAAAAAAGGGTCCGGGTGGGTTATTTGAGTGGGTTGTGGGTTGGGTAAACTTAGGATTTAGGCCAAAACTGAGTTTAATTAAGAGCGCCAAATCTGGCTAAAATTGAAATATAAATAGGCTAGCATTTAAATAGCCATTTTCCCTTATTTATTTTATAAAAAATAGTAAAATACTTTTTATAAACAAATTAAAGGTGCTAAAATAATTAATAATATATAAATATTTAATTAAAAATATTGGAGTCAATTTTATAACTATAAATACAATCAAATCTTAAAATAGGCTAACATTGCAATTATATGCGATTTAGCTTTAAAAATACTAAATAAATTTGTAAAAATATAAAAAAATTATTTTTCCCATAATTTACTATAAATATGAGAATACAATAAGTGAATTACAAAAATGACAATTTTGGGAATAATTAATGGGTTTTTCTTTTGATAAAATAGGGCAATGAAATTGGTTTAAAAATATTTTAAAAATTAAGGAAAATTAGGAAAACCCTTGTACATACTTATATATGCATACCTATTCTATTTGAAAGGTATTTTGTATATAAAAAATATACAGAAAAAAATTGGGTATCAACAGCTTCCCCTCTTTACCCAGGAAGGATGAAAGAGTTGTCGGGTAAAGATACGATGACATTTGACCGAATGAAATGGTTTGAAGAATTTGGATGTGCTATAGTTTCTGAGTTGTCTACATATCCCTGGTCTTACAGGAATCAGGCCATATGTAGTTTAGGATCCGTCGGCGGAGTATGCCGATAGAGACCTTTCAAGAACGGACGCAATATTCAGGGTTGGATGAATGGTCAAGATTCAGTAGGGCTGCGGGGACTGGAGCAGAATTGCTCCTGCCGAGATTGCCATTAATCACCGATTTACCTGCAAATAAACAATACAATCATATATTGTGCATAAATTTAAACATGATGCAAGTTTCCGTTGAACCATGAATGTTGTCTTTGGACAGTTAGGATGACATCCTTAGACCATGATGTCCCGAGCCATGAAGCATATAATAAAGGATTCGTAGGCTATGAAATGATGCTCTTGGGCCATGAGAATGATGCCTCCTAACCATGATGCCTTTGAATAATGATTTGCAAAAAATTAAAGGGATCTTCAGGCCATGAGATGGTGTTCTCGGGCTATGAAAATATGCCTCCGAACAATGACGCCCTCAGATAATTTGTCGATCTTTTAGCCTATGAAATGCAGTGAGTGGCGATATTTCTGCTGATGCAAGCGTAAATAAAGGTGGCGATCTTTCAGCCATGCAAGATGTAAAAAAATAAAGTGGCGATCTTTCAGCCGTGCAGGATGTAAAAATGAAGTGGCAATCTTTCAGCCATGCAAATGTAAATGAAGTGGCAATCTTTCAGTTGTGCAGGATGCAAAAATACAATGGCGATCTTTTAGCCATGCAAATGTAAATGAAGTGGCGATCTTTCAGCTATGCAGATGGAGGTAGAGCTTAACCTCGGAAGGCAGAATAGTAGCCTTATGCAATGCAAGAATGCAAATGGAGACATAGCTTAATCTCGAAAGGCAGAATGGTAGCCTTATGCAATGCAAGAATGCAGATAGAGACAGAGCTTAGTCTCGCAAGTCACAATGGTAGTCTTATGCAATGCAGAGAATGCAAATGGAGGAGGTAGAGCTTAACCTCAAATGGTAGAATAGTAGCCTTATGCAATGCAAGAAATGCAGATGGAGGTAGAGCTTAACCTCGGAAGGCAGAATGGTAGCCTTATGCAATGCAGGAAATGCAGATGGAGGCATAGCTTAACCTCAGAATGTAGAATGGTAGCCTTATGCAATGCAGAAAAAAATAAAACGAAGTGGCAGATGGTAATAGAGCTTCTTAGATGATAATAAGCTTTGATGTTGGGGTTGCTGAGGATATTGTGATATAGGGGATATCACTGGTGTGTGTGGTTGGCAAATACCGGAGATGTGTGGTAGTTCATAAATCGGTGTTTTATCTTGTGGGTGTATAATATACCGTATGCTTTCGTAATCCAAATGCCTGCATCTAAAGAAAAATCATGAGTTTTGTAAAAGGGAGGTTAGTTCGTATTCTTGCTGGCCTTGCTTGACCTGTTCGGCTTTGGTTTGGTGATACGATATGTATCATTGGGATAACATTGTTGAACAAAGCGATTTAGATAATAAACGTGCATGAGTTTGTAAAAATTTGACATAAGTATATAGTTAAGAATAGCTTTTAGTTGAACCGACGACTATGACGTGGTTCAAGACATTGCAACCTCTCTTGCTACGGAATTTTGAGGGTCCTTCTCAAAATTCTACCCCGGTTTAACGGGTTGATACTTCTGACGGCTGCTTGCGATGATCAACTAAAGTTACTTCAGAATTTTGAGGGTCCTTCTCAAAATTCTGCCACAGTTTCTAGTTGCGGGGGAAATAATTTTTTTTATTGAATTGTGACCGAACCCATAAGGCTGCCTACGTATCCCCTCTTAAATGGGAATCAGTTCAGACGTAGTTCAAATTACATCATATAGGAAAGCATAAGATTACACAACTTGACTGCATCTGAATTGATTGGTTTTGGCCAAACTTCTCCATCCATTTCTGCAAGTATAAGGGCTCCTCCCGTCAGAACTCGATGAACCATGTATGGACCCTGCCAATTGGGAGAGAATTTCCTTTTGGATTCATCTTGATGCGGGAAAATTTTCTATAACACCAGCTGCCCCGGTGTGAACCATCTTGGTTTGACTCTCTTGTTGAAGGCTCTGGACATTCTGTGCTGATAAAGCTGACCGTGGCAAACTACGTTCATTCTCTTTCCATCTATAAGAGCTAGCTGCTCGTAACGACTTTTCACCTACTCTGCGTCGTCGAGCTCAATTTTTGTATGATTCTTAAGGAAGGGATTTCTACTTCGGTAGGAATGACAGCTTCTATACCATAAACCAACATATAGGGAGTTGCCCCCGTTGATGTGCGGACTGTGGTGCGGTACCCCAGTAAAGAAAATGATAGCTTCTCGTGCCACTGCTTATGCTTCTCTATCATTTTCCTTAGTGTCTTCTTTCTTGTTGGCAGCTTCTACAACTCCGTTCATCTGAGGTACATAGGCTGTGGAATTATTTTGTTTAATCTTGAAGGTTTCACACATGGCCTTCATCAGGTCACTGTTGAGGTTGGAACCGTTGTTAGTGATGATTGATTCCGGAATCTCGAATCGACAAACGATACGGTTGCGGACAAAGTCTTCCATGACCTTCTTAGTCACTACTTTGTAGGATGCTGCTTTAACCCATTTGGTAAAATAATCAATTGCCACTAGGATGAATCTGTGCCTATTGGAAGCAGCAGGTTCGATTGGTCCAATAACACCCATTCCCCAAGCGGCGAACGGCCATGGTGAGCTTATTGCATTAAGCTCGTTTGGAGGTACCTTTAGCATGTCTACATGTATCTGACAATGATGGCACTTCCGGACATACTGGATGCAGTCTGTTTCCATAGTCATCCAAAAGTAACCAGCACAGAGTATCTTCTTGGCTAAGACAAAACCGTTCATATGTGGACCGCAGGTCCGAGCATGGATTTCTCCTAGCAGTTTAGATGCTTCCTTTGCATCGACACACTTAATAATCCCAAATCAAGAGTTCTCCTATATAGGATTCCTCCGCTGTGAAAGAAATTGTTGGACAACCTTCGAAGTGTGCGCTTCTTAGTGGTGTTTTCAAGTTTTGGGTATTCTCCTTTTGCCAAATATTCCTTGATGTCATGAAACCAAGGTTTACTATCTTCTTCTTCTTCGACATAAGCACAGTAAGCTGGATGATCATGGATCTTCATTGGAATAGGATCAATGAAGTTCGTATCTGGATGTTGTATCATAGACGATATGGTAGCCAATACATCGACAAACTCATTCTGGACTCTGGGAACATGCTGTAACTCTATCTTTGTTAACATCTTTCTCAACTCCTGTACATGATGCAGCTAGGGGAGTATCTTGGAATTCTTGGTTGCCCATTCTCCTCGTATCTGATGTATGAGTAGGTCTGAGTCCCCAATTACTAGAAACTCTTGAATGTTCATGTCAATGGCCATCTTGAGCCCTAAGATGCAGGCTTCGTATTCAGCCATGTTGTTAGAGCACGGGAACCTGAGTTTGGCAGACATCGGATAATGCTGACCAGTTTCTGACACTAGGACTGCTCCTATGCCGACTCCTTTGAAATTTGCTGCTCCGTCAAAAAACATTCTCCACCTGTCATAGGATTCTGCAATATCTTCCCCTATGAATGACACCTCTTCGTCAGGAAAATACGTTTTCAGGGGTTCGTATTCTCTATCCACGGGTTTTTGGGCAAGGTGATCTACCAATGCCTGTCCTTTGATTGCTTTCTGAGTTACGTAGACAATGTCAAACTCACTCAACAGGATTTTCCACTTGGCTAGCTTGCCAGTGGGCATGGGCTTTTGGAATATGTACTTTAAAGGATCCATCCTTGATATGAGATATGTGGTATAGGCAAAGAAGTAATGCTTCAGCTTCTGGGCCACCCAAGTCAGAGCACAACAGGTACTCTCTAACAAAGAATACCAGGCCTCATACGGAGTGAACTTATTGCTGAGATAATAGATGGCCTATTCTTCCTTTCCCGTTTCATCACGCTGCCCCAGGACGCAACCGAAAGCACCATTTAACACTGCGATGTAGAGTAGCAAAGGTCTACCTGTCTCAGGCGGGACTAAGACTGGTAGTGTTGATAAGTATTTTTTGATTCTGTTGAAAGCTTTCTGGCAGTCATCAGCCCATTCAGTGGCGGCATCCTTCTTCAATATCTTGAAGATCGGCTCACAGATAACTGTATATTGTGCTATGAATTGGCTGATGTAGTTAAGTCTCCCCAAGAAACTAATTACGTCCTTCTTGTTCCTTGGCAGTGGAAATTCCTGAATGGATTTGATCTTTGATAGATCCAGTTCTATTCCCCGATGACTCATAATAAACCCAAGCAATTTTCCAGCCGGAACCCCGAATGCACATTTTGCGGGATTCAGTTTCAGGTTGTACCTTCTCAGTCTATTGAAGAACTTCCTCAGATCTTCCATGCAATTAGTGGATTTCTTGGACTTGATGATGACTTCATCTACATATACTTCGATCTCCTTGTGTATCATATCATGGAAAATGGTAGTCATGGACCTCATGTAGGTGGACCCTGCATTCTTTAACCCAAACGACATCATCTTATAGCAGTACATTCCCTACGATATAATGAAAGTTGTTTTCTCAGCATCTTCTTTATCCATCCAGATCTGATGATAACCAGCGAAACAATCCATGAATGACTGTAATTCATGCTTGGCGCAATTGTTGATCATGATGTGTATGTTTGGCAATGGGAAGTCATCTTTTGGACTGGCCCGGTTGAGATCTGGTAGTCGATAGACACTCCCATCTTTCTTTGGCACTGGAACAATGTTAGCTAACCACATCGGGTATTCCACTACCCTGAGAACTTTAGTTTTGACCTGCTTGGTGACTTCTTCCTTGATTTTCAAACTCATATCCATCTAGAATTTTTCGAGCTTTTGTTTTACCGGTGGACATGTCAGATCGGTTGGTAGTTTGTGTGCCACAATAGATGTGCTCAGCCCAGTCATGTTGTCATATTCTCTTAGAAACTCTGTGTATTCCTTCTTTTCTGACGGTGATAAGTGAACGCTGATTTGTGTCTCTTTGACGTTTTCTGTATCTCCCAGGTTAACAATCTCAGTCTCATCTAGGTTGGACTTAGGTCTGTTCTCAAAATTCTCAACCTCTTTAACAATCTCTTCCGGTATATCATCTTCCTCTGAATCTATGTCCGTTTGTTGCATTGTCTCGTTGTACGTCACATTCATTGGTTCATCAAGATAAGTAATAGTAATGCTGTATAAGTAAAGTAATGAGAGAAAATAATAAGAGTAAGATTTATAAGAAAACCGAAATGCTTTGATAAATTCCATAACTATTTTGAACATTGGAGCTCTTTCTTGCAAAATTTAAAAATGCAAAAGGAAAGTCAACTAGTAAAAATAAAAATAGTGCATGATGCTTGTTCAGTCTTGCTACCCCGAGGCTCGCCGGGCTTTGGTGGTTCTGATGGTCCAGTTATTTAGGCATGCTCCTCTGCTTACAGCTTATATAGAAGGGCCTTCCTCCCCCTCATCCTCGAAAATGACACAACAATCCACGTCATCATCTTCCAAGAATAATTTCCTCACTGCTGCCAGTGCTTCCTCTTCTTCTGACCCATAAATACCATCGACTGGTTGGAAAGTCTTTTCCAAATGGGGTATTGGCTTCTCCAATGGATAGTAAGGACCGCACGATGGTGGCGACTTGAATTCCTCCCAAGTTTACTCATATCCCAATCCAAAGGTGGTGCCATGTTTCTTGAGCTTGATAGGTTTAGCGATTCCCTGGAGGTTCTTGCCAAGTCCCTTGCCAGGTTCGTACCTACTCCAGTTCAAGATGCTTTCAATTTTGTTATCCTACTATTTGTCCTTATCAATGGCTTTGACTCGCTCGATGTGGTGGTAATTTTCCCCGCCTATCCTTCTTCTTCTTCCTATTGCTGAGATAGTCTGGTGAGTGTATATGGGATTGCTACCGTCACCGTGAATGATCACTTCTTGGTGGTTCCACTCAAATTTCACTGACTAATATAGTGTTGATGCTACACCCCTAGTGGCATGAATCCATGGTCGTCCCAACAACAAATTGTAAGATGCCGACACGTTTATTACTTGAAAATCAACATCAAACCAAGTAGGCCCCATTTGCAAACACAAACTAATTTCCCCAATAGTGGACCTTTGGGAATCGTCGAAAGCTTTGACGTTGATGGCCCCGTCCTTGATCTAATGTAGCCCCTTTCTTAATGTCCTGAGTGTCACCAATGGACAAATGTGGAGGCTGGACCCTCCGTCAATCAGGATTCTGGTGATAAAATAATCTTCGCATTGCATAGTGATATGCAATGCCTTGTTGTGACTCAGCCCCTCTGGTGGCAGCTCATCTTCGTGAAAAGTGATCTTGTGACTTTCCAATACTTTCCCTACCGTGTTTGCCATTTCTCCCCCGGTAATGTTACTTGGTACATGTGCCTCACTCAGCACTCTTAGCAAGGTATTCTTGTGTGCATCGGAACTTTGTAGTAAAGAAAGGATAGAAATCTGTGCCGGTGTTTTGTTCAGCTGATCAATGACTGAGTATTCTTTGGCTTGTATCTTTCTCTAGAGATTGTCGGGCCCGGTTTCAGTGATGGTTGGCTGACTAGAGGCCTGCTTGCTTGACTAAGCCAAATGATCTACGGTATAAACCCTATCGGTTCTTTTCATACCCTGTGCCGCAATGGCTTCCCCAAACTTGACCTTTCCTTTTCTTCTAGCCTCGGTTGTATAGTCCCAAGGTATGGACTTTGTATGGAATGGTGTTACTACCAATATTGCCACTGGAATTGGCGTGGCTATCTCTACTCCAAATGGAGCAGACCCCTTAGGCGGTAAGACTGCAACTTCAAAGGGTGTAGGTGCGTTTGCTGGTGATATAAACTCAACCTCAATCGGCACTGGCGTCTTTATAGAGGATGGTGCTTCGAACTTGAGTGGCATAGACATGTTTACCTCGCCATCCCTGGAAGGCTGAATCTAGACCACAATCGGATTAAGGGTGACTATTGGCTTTTATGGATCGTCGCCTTTTGTGATTAAACCGATTGATCCCTTGGGGTCCCAGTCATCCTCTATCTTGATCATGTGAACACCTCCGCCCTTGAGGTCTGGCAGAGGGTTATTGCGGACATTCGGAGCAGGCTCCTTTGCTACAATGATCTTGTTGTCAATCAAAGTCTAGATCTTATCCTTCATAGAGTGACATTCATTAATGGTATATCCTTTCATGCTGGAATGGTATGCACATGATTTATTTGGATTGACCCACTGAGAAGGGTTTTTGGGGGCTATGGCATGATAGAGGTGACATAACCAGCAACTTTGAGCCTTTCGTACAGCTGGTCAATTGGTTCAGCAATGGCGGTATACTGTTTGGGAGGTCTACGGTCGAAAATTGGTTGAGTTCTAGGGAAGTTTTGACGTGGGGGAGGTGATTGATAGTGGGATGGTTGGGTATTGTAGGCTTGGTAAACATATGCTGGTTGGGAGTATTTGGGTGAAGTGGGCTGATATGCGGGAGGTGGAGATGATTGATAAATGTGCGGTGGAGTATGAGGGTGAGGGTTCTTGGTAATTTAGGGTAGGCTGATATGTGGTTGGAGGTATTGGGTACGTTTGGTATTTGATAGGGGATTTGGTCCTCTGTGCAACCATTACAGCATCTAGGTCTTTTTTCTTGGACGTACCACCAGACTGTAAAGACTTATTGGTAGCTTGCAAGGCTTCAAAGTTCGTAACCATACCACTCTTGATGCCTTCCTCGATCCTTTCTCCTAGCTTGATGATGTCAGAAAATTTGTGATTCTCGATCAGCATCAACCTCTCATAATACGTTGGGTCCTGGGCCCGAACGAAGAATTTGTTCATTTGCTCTTCTTCTAAAGTAGGCCTAACCTTAGCAGCTTCTGATCTCCATCAAGTAGCATACTCACGGAAGGTCTCTGTGGGTTTCTTCTTCAAGTTTTGGATATAGAACACATCTGGCACATTCTCCGTATTGAGCCTGAATCTGTCCATAAAATCGGAAGCCATGCTTACCCAGTTTGACCACTTCTTCAGATCTTGGCTGATATACCAATATAAGGCATCTCCCTTCAAGCTCTTCATGAAAAGCTTCATACGGATTTTTTTTGTCTTTTCCCACTCCGACCAGCTTGTCACAGTATGTTCTCAAGTGGACCCTTGGATCCCCTATTCCATCGAACATCTCAAACTTGGGAGGTTTGTATCCCTCGGGCAGTTCGACATCGGGCTGTATGCAAAGATCTTCATAGTTTAGCCCCTCAATTCCCTTACTACCTTCAACACCTTGAATTCTGCTAGTCAACCTTTTAAGCTCTTCGGCCAGATTTTTGATGAGCAAGTCCTTTTCATCGGACTCGGGTGTGCTTGAGATGGGCTGGGTGGAGTGTGGCATAATCTCCATGTAGATGGGGGTATTGTGTTGGGTGTGGAAGTGGCCATTTGTGGAGTTTTGGAGTTCTGGGATGATCAATGGGGTGTTATTTGAGGTATGGCAGGTATTGCAGTGGTGGTGAGGAGCGGGATGGTTTTGTTGCTTTGGGATGTTTTGCGGAGGTACAAAATTCTGAGTATTTTGGAAAGTAACCTCCGGAGTGGTGAGGGAAAATGACAGACTTGCCAAATTCCGGACATGATCAAGTTCTTCTTGAAACTTTAACAGCTTTTGTTCTAGTTGGGATGCATTTTTCTTGGGGACCAGAGTGGATCTCGTAAAATATGATGAAATTCCCTAAGTTCACGAACTAACTTTTGGGGAGGGGAATAAACAAAAAATAAAAACAAAAGGTAACAAGTTAGTGAGGATCATTAGAATTTTTTTTTTGCGATATTTAAACACGTAGTGCTTGCAATATAAAGCGTGTCCTAATTTTGGGGACCTCGTTGTGTCCGAGGTAGGCTTAGTGACAAGTTGATTTGGAGAACTTAGAATGCTAAATGCCTCATTTCATTGATAAAAGGTAGACGAATCCCAAATCAACACTAAAATAACAAGAAATTAAAAGTCACTAATGGACATTGGCCTTATTACATTTTATAAAGCGGAAATGGAAATTCCTATCTATTTGGTCCCAGAGGGACCTTCCCCAGACTCAGCATCATTTACTCCATCGAATAGCTTCCATAGCTCGCGCAGTTCTAACAACAAGTAGGCTCTAGCCAGATGTCCGCCTTCATTTCCTTCAACAGTCCGGCAATCTTCGACCCTCTTCAGAAACTTCTTTTCCAACTCTACTATACCTCGCTCCAGATAGACCAATCACTTATTGGCGTTGACAGCCATATCCTTCCACTCTTCAATTAGTTTTTTATTGGCTTCTTGTATCTCACGGTGCTCGCTTTCGCATTCTCGGATTCTCTTTTGCAGATGGTTGTACTTGACTTGTGCTTCGGCCTTTTCATCTATGATCCTATTACCTCGAACAAATCCAGGCTAGCCCAGACCATTATGATTATCCTCCAACTAGCCCGAATAATAGGGAGCCTGGTTCAATGGTGTCCCTTCCTATGATAATCTTGCAATGCCACATATGCTGAGCCTGGCACCTATAAGGGCTATCGTCATTTTGAAAGTCGCCCGGAAGTGACTCATCTTGTCGACCCTGGGTATAACCTGCTTCTTTCTTGCTTGCCTCATAACCCGAAGAGGTACGTAGGGGTACGCTCCTCTTAAGCCGATTAGTATCAGGAAAGGTACGTCCCTGGATCGGACGATGAACTCCTTGGTTGGGAACCACTCGAACATCCATTGTACTTGGTCCCCAGTCAAATTTGCAAAGAGTTTGACCCACTCTCTAGCATTCTCCATTTGGGCGAACATTTTGGGCATGTAATTCATTCGCTTTGGGTGATGAAAAGCGATATGATCATCCTAGTCCCTTCGATAGATTTCCTATTGGTACTTACCCTTTTGGAGATGTTCCATGAGTCAAAGTTAAAGTAGCAGATTACAACCCTCAAAATGTTTGGCTCCCTATTGGCACCTTTCTAGGACTCGGTGTATCTCTGCAATGATCATTGGTACGAGGCTGAATGGTTGTCCATCAATTCCCTCCATTAGAGTTTTGGTGACCATAGCTAGCCTGGTATGAATCCTTACTTTCTTCATTGGAAACACTATCATACCCAAGAAACAGAACATGAAGACAAAGGCCCTTCGGTGAATATGCCCCAATGATGTAAGGGCGAACTCATCACGATCAGTACGGTAAGACTTGCTATGACCGTACCTCTCGTACAAATAGTCAAAGGAAATGTACGACTCTTTCAAACATGTCAAGTCTGGATTCTTCTTAGACCCATCATTTTGAGAAACCTCTACCCTTGTGGTTTTTTGGCATTAACAAACCTGGAGTTTCCCATGGCATACCAGCCAGTCCTCCTATTTCCTCGAGCAGGGGTGTCATCTCCATGTCTCCAAAATGGAACACAGACCTATCATAATCCCAGAATAGAGTAGTAGCTTCTATGATCTTGTTGTCGGGTTGAATTTCCAAGAGAGAGGGTAAGTTCCCCAAATATTTCCGGATGAGCGTCTGATCTCTAGAGTGAAAATCCTTCCACCAGCTTAGCAGTTTGGGGTGGATGTTGGTGACCATGCCAAATCGGGGGACTTCATGCCTCATGTTTCTGCAAGACAAAGGGTTAGGCCCTTACCTCCACAGACTCGACTATTAAATATCAATAATTGGCATAGAAGCATTTCGTTCTCCAAATAAATGCACAAAACGTAGTAGTGTCCGTTTGAGTTTTGGGGAAACCCAGTGGACTTTGGACAAGACTATCTTAAAGAGTCATTATATGGACAACATAACTGACTCGGCTAGGTTTGACCATGATGCATGCACAATTAAATAGAGTAAGGTTTCTATGGGGTATTAGACTGGTACCCTTGAGCGGACAAATCAAGAGGGAAAGGCACGGAACCGTCGACTACACCGTTGATCGATTGGTTTTACCGAAAATATGCCTTTGCCGTATTTAGGGGGTAATAATATTGGAAAGGCACAACCACTCATTTAAGTGTTGCTATGGTATTTTGTTTGGCACGAGTGGAATATGATGTTGAAAACATGCAGTTGTAATAATTAAAACAAGTTGTCATGTATTTGCACGTTCATATAGTAATAACTACAATAATTTAAAACAGTAATAAAGGAATGCAGTAAAGGAAAACAGTAAAGAAATAAGGGAAAGAAACAAAAAGACAAGTTAGTTTCGTAGTAGAAGAGAGAATTAAATGCTTAAAGGGATTAGACAAATAAAGACATATAAGAAATGTAAAGTCACAGTAATAGCTTGAAATGGTAAAAGCCTAAAAGAAATCCCCAACAGAGTCGCCATGCTGTTGCGCCTCCTTTTTTGCGCAAAATCAGGTTTATGACATTTGGGAAGACAACTCGTTCCCTTTTGGGAATTGGGTTATGGAATTGAAGAGTCGCCATCTAATGATTTAAGTGCATTAGGACACTTAAAAGAGTTTGACTTGTATAACCAGAGATAGGGTAAGGGATTGAAATTATTGTAAGGGGAATGTGTTAGGCACCCTTCAGAATCCACTAGTGTGGTTCCCAGCCAAACTATTGTTGTGACTTAACTGCAAATAACACATAGGCAAGTAGGACTTCAAATAAGAGGGGATTTTTCACATAAAGGTTAGAAATAAACAAAGTCGGAAAGAATTAAAGAGAGTTGATTCTTCTTAGAAGAAATATTTTAAAAGATTTAAAAGAAACAAAGAACAAAGGGAAGGGGGCCCTAAGTTTATTAGTAATATGGATCACCCCACACAACATTCGGTAATGAATCCTCAGCGAGGGGCTACACGTGATGTTATCGCGTGGTCATCATATCCATATCTATCCTTTCCCACCCCGTTAAGGTATTAAAGCGTGGAATGGTCTCGTTTACTTATTGCATGCTATTACCCGCCCCGATCCTATCAATCCTGGAGGTACTTGGGACTACTAATCCTAAAGGGAGGAAATGTTGGGCTTATTTGTGGTTTCAAAAGGTAAAATACTAAGGAGATAAACAAAGCACGTATAGCAAGTTCGGGGGGAGCATATAAATAAATAAAAAGGCTCAAACAGACCTCCTTTAAACCAAAGAAAACACATAATGTAGCATGGCTTACATATACTATTTTAGGTCTAATTAAACTTTAAAGGTTGAGGCAGACTGATTTATTACATATTTCAGATAGGAAGCCCGACTCAGGCTTGCCTACTGGTTGTAGCTAATAAAATTTGATTCAGTTTATAAGTTTACCCTATGGCTTGCCTAAGTGTTGGACGAAAAACCCTATAGGCATGATATCTACAGATTTCAGAAACAAGGATACGAGCTGATTACATACTGATTTAAGAAAAGGTTGTCAGATATTAAGGAAAGGCGAGTTATAGCAAAAGATCATAAGTACTGCAACTGGTAAGTCATTATTATTGCTGGTCTTAGACTTATAAACGAGTGAGGCGATTCATATTTGATTAAAACTTCTATAGGCATGCTTTCTATGCGTTTGTCGACTTTAGAACACTTTTATAGACATAGAGAAACGCAGATATCCTACAAACATGATATCTAGGTGTTGTATTTTTTTATATGAACATGATGTCTAATTGCAGTTGTTATTTTAAGACGTATAAACATGTTTGCCTAATGAAAAAGGATATGCAAGATTCAGAAAGGCCTATAGACATATCTTCTATATGAATATGCATAATTCTGATTTCGAATAACTGTAGACATGGTATCTATATGACAGAATGCAAGATTCCTATAGACATGGTATCTATATGAAAGAATGCAGGAATCCTATAGAAAAGGTATCTATATGAAAGAATGCAGGAATTCCTATAGACATGGTATCTATATATGAAATTGCAACAATTCCTATAGCTTTGATATCTACCCCTTTTCATACATGGTTACCCCTCCCTTTTTCACTAGCCATCCTCGAGAGTTTTTATTACAACCCAAAAAATAAAGTGAAGTAAAGAAAAATACATTAGAAACTAAAAGTACAACCAAGTAGAGCCTGATTCAGACTTCCTATCTGAAGTATGAAGTAAACCAACTCCAAGAGATGAGATTTCAAAGCCTTTCTCCCAGTTGGGGTGTGTCAAAGTTCCCTAAGAGTCTCACATGAACTCCGGGCAATGCTTACACCCAAATATATTACCAGATTAAGACATAGTGCATTGTGGAAAGGCCAGCCCTCAAGTGTCCAAGTTCAGAGGGAGCTCAAGGGTCCCAAAGCAAGGCTCACAGGAGAGGGGCAGAACTTAGAGACTAAGAGAGAGTTCAAGTGCATGATTCTGAAAGCGGAAAGGGAAAAGGAAACATTTCACATTAATACACATAAGGGTATAGGGGGATGGGGAGTTGAAAGAGGCAAAAAAATAGGTTGGTGGGCATACCCAGCAATGGGAGATGCTGGCACACCCATAAGTCTGATAGAGCACATTGTTTAGAGGTTAGGATCTTTTAAGAGATAAAGTTCAATCCATAGACAATAACTTACATATTGCCATGTTTTAAACTGTAACTCAAAACACATAAAAAGGGTAGGGAGCATAGATTTATAGCAAAAACAAACAGAAAGAGATCAACATGCAAGTTTAAACATTTAAATCAGCAGAAGCAGTACAAAAAGCTGTAAATAAACACATTGTGATGATGCTGAAGCTTAAATTAGGACATACCAGTTTCAAAGAAATAAATAGAGAAAAACCAGTAGGTCTTGTAAACTAGCCACAATGCAGGCAAAGAGAGAATACTATTCTGAGTAAGTATGAGTTCAGAAGAGATTGTGAATTGTGAAGTGAAGGATTGTTAATCGTGTGTGTTGTATGTTAAAGAGTCATGCATTTATAGTGTAAAAATCATGAGGAAATAAGGTAAGAAAATAGTTAAGGAACTGATTGTCAATCAATTACACAAGACTTCCCTTAACTTAAGGGATTCATATTCAAACGGGTAAAAGCAATTTAAGGAAAGAAATTGAACAAGCACTCTGTGTAAAACATGTAATAAAGGGCCAATACATAAAAGGTTATTTAAGGACAGGGTTTTTAAAGTACACGATTGTTCAAATAAGGTAAGAAAATCAATTAACAGCTAGTAAATCAAAGCCAAGGATCTTGTAATTACTGACCCATGAATAAACTAAGTCGCAAAAGCTGAGAAGGGTTTTAATTTAGGTCGAGTCATAGAGAAAATCAGCAAACAATGGCAAGAAATCAATCATACCATATTCAGAGGGGAGTGTGAACTAATCACAAATTTGAAAGTCACTTGAGAGGGAATATCATCCTATATAAGGACCATATGAACATGTTAAGCATGAAAGAAGATTGTCAGGTCATTGTAAAATTAGTAGAAAAATCCAATGTAGAAGAGTTTAGCAAAAATTCAAAAACAAGGATGTCCAAACTCAATTCAGAGACTCGAAGTTGGTCTAAAAGATTTAGGGGTTTTGAAACAAAACCCTAGTTCAGGCAAATTACAAAGCAAAGAGGAGAGGGAAAGCAATTAAATCGAAACATGTTTAGAGGTTTCAGAAAAGAACTGAACCTTCTAACATGCTTCTTTCAGCAACAAAACTCATAAGGAACATGATAGAAAAGTAACGTGCAAACATAATAGAAGGGTTCGAAGCAAACAGAGTGAAAGAAACTAATTCGAAGCATAATGATAAAAAACTGATAAGAACAGTAGAAAAACATGCTAAGAAGTTTTAGAAGAAACTTTAAACAGAGCTTAGTAGAAGGAATTTAATAAGGAAACTTAGTAATGAAAAATACAGTAGGAGGAACACGAGAACACAGGAGAAAATAAATACAGTAGAAAAGTATCACGACCCAAATCCAGTACGGGTCGTGATGGCGCCGGACACCGCTGTCAGGCAAGCAAATTAAATTACCGATTTATAATTTTCTTTTTAAATACATCAAATTCCAGAAATTTCCTTCCATTTTTCATAAATAATAGGTTTTTGCTTCAATTCAAATCAAACAATAACAATTAATTCAAATCTTTCGAAAACCATCCCAGAACCCGGTATTACAAGTGCATGAGCGACTACTGATAAGTAAAATAAAGTACAACATTTGTCCGAAATACAGTGGATAGGGAATAAATATTAAAATGCTGAAAGGAACTACACTGGCTGCGGGTCGTCTCGAATAATGCAACTCACCTAGTCCCAGAGTTATCCATGCTGCTACGTCCAGTAGGCTGCTAGAAGTACATATACCTGTGTAACAAAAATGTACAGAAGTTTAGTATGAGTACGTAATCAACATGTACTCCGTGAGTATCCCGCCTAATCCCGAAGGCGTAGAGACGAGATGGCCAACTTTGACACTCACTAGAGGTCAATTAACAATATTCTATAAGTGCGAGGATAATCATGGATTTGTATAGAAGTTCTGATTGTGAAGCCAGAAAAATAGGTAAACACCTTCAACAATAAATCAAGGGCTTCAAAATTTTGTTCTTTATTATCTTATCAGTTTATATCAAGCCACGTAGGGCCAATTCCACATTTAAAATTTTCAAGTAACAGATAAACACGCGCAAATCATGCCGAGGTCGACGACCCGCTCCAACAGAAATGTAAATTGTGCACTGCCGAGGGTCGAGCGGCACGAACCATACATGCATCTATTCTCACCGAGGCGTTTGGACCGTTCCATAAATAAATAGTTATCCTGCTCGCGAATCATCCATGCGACGCAAGCACACATAAAATACATGCTCAATCAGTCAAATAAGAACTTATCGGGGAATATTTATTCAAATAAAACCAATTCTCCCTTAACAATTTAAGAAATGAAGTTTAATCTTTTTAGAAATTTACTTACTAATTCGATGTGAGTTAAACAATTCAAGCTACCAATGGGTTCACAATTAATCCACGTGCAACTTGCTTTTGGGTCCTAACTACTCAGACAATAGCATAATAGTAGCTACGCACGGACTCTCGTCACCTCGTGCATACGTATCCCCCAACAAATAGGAGCACATAATTAATTACTTCACCTATGGGGTAGATTCCCCCTCACAAGATTAGAAAGGAGAATCACCTCGCTCCGAAGACTCATAACCGACATTCTACATTCTTTCGAAGACTTGCACCAACGCACAATGCTCCAAAGCTAGCCAACTAACGACAAACTAATGAGAACATGCTCAAATACTTGCTAGAAATTCAAATTACACAGATTCCCAACTTCGCCTAGTGAAATGACCAAAATACCCTCGGGCTTATGTGCCAGGATGTCGAAATTTCTCGAAGACAAAGGTTACCCATGACCTTAGGAACTCAAATATGTGATTTTTTCCTAATTCCATACTCAAGATCGTGACCGAAATCCAAGATTTTTAATTTCCTAGGTTTCCAACCAAAACCTCAAATTTACACTAATTTAAATGCCTAAATCCGTATATAAACTTGTATTTAACTCAAAACCAGTAGAAATCACTTACCCCATGCTTGATGATAAAAATGATGCTCAAAAGTTGCTCCAAGTCGGCTCCCGTGGAAGAAAAATGAAGTGAAATAAGCCAAAACCCGATTTAAAATAACACTGCCCAGACGACCCTTCTATGCGATCGCAACCGCAGCCCTGCGATTGCATAGGCCAAAAAAATGCTGCCTCCCAAATTGCACTATGCGATCGCATAAAGTCCAGCCTTCCTCCTATGCGATCGCATTGCACTTTCTGCGATCGCATAGGCCAAAATTCCAACTCCTCTCCCCTTGCTCTATGCGATCGCAGACCTCCTCATGCGATCACATAGAGTAAAAATCTGCTGCACTTATACCAGAAAACCAGCAATCCTTACAAGGCGAAAATCGATCCATTAACCATCCGAAATCCACCCGAGGCACCCGGGACCCCAACCAATCATACCAACCAGTCCCAAAACACATTACTGACTTGCTTAAGGCCTCAAATCATAACAAACAACGTTAAAATCATGAATTACACCCCGATTCAAGCTTTATGAACTTTAGAATTTCAAACTTCTACTTCCGATGTTTAACCCTATCAAATCACGTCCGATTGACCTCAAATTTTGCACACAAATCATATTTGATATTATGGACCTACTCCAACTTTCGAAATTGGATCCCGATCCCGATATCAAAAAGTCAACCTCCGGTTAAACTTCTCAAAAACCTTCAAATTTCTATCTTTAGCCAAATGACTTCAAAATGACCTACGCCCCTCCGAATTCACTTTCGATCGCGCTCCCAACTCGAGAATCACCATACGGAGCTACTCCCAGTCTCAGAATCCCAAACGGACATCGATAACACTGAAACGCACTCCAAGCCAAACTTAAGAAATTCCTTCTAAAATGCTAACTTCCACAATAGGCGCCAAAATGCTCTCGGGTTATCCAAAACCCGAACCGGACATACGCCAAAGTCCGAAATCATCGTAAGAACCTGTTGGAACCTTCAAATCCTGATTCTGAGGTTGTTTACTCAAAAATCCAATCCTAGGTCATTCTTTCAACTTTAAGCTTCTCAAATGAGAATTTTCATTTAAATTTAACTCCGATCTTCCTGAATTTAAATTCCGACCATGCGAACAAGTCATAATACCTGAAATGAAGCTGCTCATGGCCTCAGACTGCTGAACGACACGCTAGGGCTCAAAACAACCGGTCGGGTCGTTACAAAAAGCACTGTAACGACCCGGCCGGTCTTTTTTGGAATTTATGCCCCGATTCCCCATTAACTGCTTCCCCTAAGTTCTCTTCTACTATTTTGGTTTGTTGGGACGTTCGGTGTTAGGAGTCGAAGTGTTTTGGGACACTTAGTCCCAAAATGAGAGCTTAAGAGTTGAAAAATGGTTCGTATTCGGAATAGTGTAAAGACGACCTTGGAAAGAAAATCCGATGGTTCTGTTAGCTCTGTTAGGTTATTTTGGGGTCGGGAGCATGTTCGAAATGTATTTTGGGGGTTTGAAATGCCGAAGTTTGAATTTTTCAAGTTTCCGATCCGATAGTGAGTTTTTGATCCGAGGGTCGGATTTGAATTCCGGAAGTTTCTGTAGCTCCGTCATGTCATTTGGGATGTGCGTGCAAAATTTTAGGTCATTCGGGCGAGGTTCTGTTAGGTTTTTGATAGAAAGCGTATTTTGTTGGAATTTGAAGTTCTTAGGCTTGAATCTTTGATTTAATTGGATTTCCTATGTTGTTTTAGATGTTTTAAGGATTGGTACAAGTTTGAATAAGGTAGTAGGTGGTATTAGTACTTTTGGTTGAGGTCCCGGGGGCCTCGGGATGATTTCGGGTGGTTAACATGGGAAAATCTCTAAGTTTGTAGCAGCTGGTGTTTTTATTCTTCTGGTATTTTCGCTTCTGCGGTTTGGGGACCGCAGAAGCAGCTCCCTTATCGCAGAAGCGAGATTTGGTCTCCCCCTTAGGAACCGCAGAAGCGGTTATTTATCCGCAGTAGCGGAATCTGCCCTTTAATGAGAAGCCGCAGAAGCGGTTGTATTGCCGCTTAAGCGGGACCGCAGAAGCGGTCCCTTGTCCGCAGAAGCGGAAATGTCTGTGCAGATATAGAAATTCGAGGGTTTTGATTTCATAAGTTAGAAAACTCAATTTGAGCACGGGAGAAGGCGATTTCGAGTGGGGTTTGAAGAGAAAATTATTGGGTAACGTTTCTTTAATCCTTTTCATTATGTTTCATCATTATATAGCTAAATACATCATTTGAATTCGAATTTAGGATCAAAAACTTGGTAATTTGGGGTAAAAGTTCATAGACCAAACTATTGGGTTTTGAGGGGGCATTTGGCCTCCGATTTGGGATATTTTTATATGGTCAGACTCGTGAGAGTACGAGGGTTCTAAAAATGTGAACATTATTCGATTTCGAGAAGTTGGCTGGAGGGGCATTTTGGTCATTTTACCTCTTTTCGCGCCCTAGCTTTAATTTTAATAGTGGAATCAGTTGTTTGTAATATTATTTGCGATATGAATTGAATTGAATAGATTTGGGCCATTTGGAGTCGGATACTCGTGGCAAAGGCGTGGTTTCTATTGATATTGAGC
>MU665764.1:25885-43548 GCA_026770625.1 Nicotiana glauca
TAGTGATAGAAAACATAGCACCACCTTGGTTTGACCTCTAAAAATACAATGAGATGAGCCTTGTTATAAGCTAAAATACACGGGGCCCTCAAATAATTGTTATAATATTTTAGACTCGGAAGGACCGTTTAGCTAATTTCACGGTCTTTCCCAAAGTAATAAGAAATAGATACCTTAGGCACAATTTTGATATACATTCTCAAGCACGGGTGCACATTTATGTGACCCAAATCCTACTCTCAACGAAGTCGAAATGTATCTAAAGCCACAGGCGTACTGGTACGGTGTGATTAAGGAATGCATTTTCACGACGTTGCAATTCTCTAAAAAATTAAAAAGCGGAACACTAATGCACATAATTAAAAACATATAATTGGAATCAGATAAAAACAAATACAGCAGTCGAGCGACCGTGCTAGAACCACGGAATTCGGGAGTGCCTAACACCTTCTCCCGGGTTAACAGAATTCCTTATCCGGAATTCTAGCTCGCAGACTGTAAAAGAGTCAAACTTTCCTCGGTTCGGGATTAAACTGGTGACTTGGGACACCATTATATTCTCAAGTTGCGACTCTGAAAAACTTAAATAACTAATCCCGTTCCGACTGTCCTTAAATTGGAAAAACTCCTCTACGCCCTCACGGGTATAGTAGTATGTAAAAAGGAGGTGTGACACATGTCATGTCCATTTGAAGTCAGCATGCACCCCAGATAAGTTTTTCTTTTCCCCCGAAAGGGACGTTTTTATTTTTAATTCATCTCTTCCACTCCATGTCCGTTTTTCTTTCCTTGGGATCCCTTTCGGTTTAACCCCAAACTCTGAAACTCATTACAAAGGAAAAAGTGGCGGAATTGGTCTCACGGGGCTCCACATAACAAAGCCAAAGAAAATGCCCAGTCTCGGCTAGTGCGTTAGTCCAATCTTGACTGACCATTGTTCGTTGATGTTCCCTAAAGGAAAAACCTCTTAGAAGGAAAGAGGGTCGAAGACAAAAGTTGTAAGAACAGGATGAAGCAAAGGGCCAGTGCCTACACGGGCAAATCATCATGAAGGCCTAAAAGTTGGAGTTTTGTCAAGTTTGAAAGAATCCCTCTCTCTAGATCGGCGAGCAGCAAAGTTCTCCACAGAAGTGGGGTTGTGATCAAGCAATTGAGATGATCAAGGCCACAAAACCAACTCCCGTTTCAAACTAACAGATTGTGCTTTGTTGTAAGTTAAAGCAGGTGTAATCCGGGAGACCGTACAAGAAACGGACGCAACCTAGAAGAGAAAAACAATGCGCAAGCGCTAGAACACCTTTGTAGCAGAGAATCAACCAAAAGGGAAGTTTCTCCTCTAACTCTTTCATGCGTTGTTGCTAAATAAAAAATATATATAATTAAAAAAAAAGAAAAAAAAGGGGCTCTTTCCAAATCCCGACCAAAAAGCCGAGGATCTCCCTCGCATAACCCAAGGAGCTTTTTCTGTCCAAATCCCGGCCAAAAAACCGAGGATCTCCCTGGCATAACCCAAGGAGCGTTTTCTGTCCAAATCCCGGCCAAACAACCGAGGATCTCCTTGGCATAACCCAAGGAGCGTTTTCTGTCCAAATCCCGGCCAAACAACCGAGGATCTCCTTGGCATAACCCAAGGAGCGTTTTCTGTCCAAATCCCGGCCAAACAACCGAGGATCTCCTTGGCATAACCCAAGGAGCGTTTTCTGTCCAAATCCCGGCCAAACAACCGAGGATCTCCTTGGCATAACCCAAGGAGCGTTTTCTGTCCAAATCCCGGCCAAACAACCGAGGATCTCCTTGGCATAACCCAAGGAGCGTTTTCTGTCCAAATCCCGGCCAAACAACCGAGGATCTCCTTGGCATAACCCAAGGAGCGTTTTCTGTCCAAATCCCGGCCAAACAACCGAGGATCTCCTTGGCATAACCCAAGGAGCGTTTTCTGTCCAAATCCCGGCCAAACAACCGAGGATCTCCTTGGCATAACCCAAGGAGCGTTTTCTGTCCAAATCCCGGCCAAAAAATCGAGGATCTCCCTGGCATAACCCAAGGAGCTTTTTCTGTCCAAATCCCGGCCAAAAAATCGAGGATCTCCCAGGCATAACCCAAGGAGCCTTTTCTTTCCAAATCCCGGCCAAAAAATTGAGGATCTCCCTACATAATCCTGATTTGATTGATTAGATATGTGCCACAACTAACTCACGAAATTTTTCTAGTGAAAACTGGGGCATAAAATTTCGTTTGTTTGTTTGTTTTGCTATCGTGAGCAGGTCGATCTTAAGACAAAAGGTGCGAGATGGCCGATTGGATGAATCTCAATCTAGAATAAAAGAAGAAGAAAATAACAAAAAGAGAAGCAAAAGAAGGTGTGCTCAAATATTGGAGCAGACAAAAGGCGCGGATTGCTCGAAATCTGATTGAAGTCGCAAGCCCCGCCAATCTTGTTTCACTCAATATTGCAGAAATAAACAAGCACCTACCACCTGCGAGCATCAAGATTCAGATCGAAGTCTACAAGCAAAATTAGCTAAGACTCAAGATCAAGTCTCAAAAGAATTATAGATAGGAATCTTGTAACTCATAGTTGGTAGGTGTAGCTATGTTTAGCTTTGATTTTTCCTTTTGGTGTAATAAGGAGGTCAGTAAGCAGTAACGGCAACAGCAACAGCAGTAACAGCAAGATCACAGCTTCATGGTAGTCCCAGCTACCAAAACTTCCCGAACTACATTGACCTGATTCCTGTTTAGCCCAGGATATGTAGGAGGCCTCCCGAAGCAAAGGCTCGGTCAAATCTTTCAAAAAATGCTTCACGCAGGAGTACTCGAACGGGCAAAAATCGCTCGTATCCGCTCATTTATCTTTGCACGAAAACTCTTCGTGTTTTCGGGCAAAGAGGGGCAGCTGTGAGCACGTGATTTTTGCCCTATTTGAGAATTACTCCCAAAAACTCAAAATAAAATAGTCTTTTGTTGTTTGCAATTTTTGCGGATTTCGTGTTATTTTCCTCTTATTTGTTTGCATTTGTGTGTGCATTTTTATTTGTTTAAATTAATTTAAAATACAAAATATTGCATTTAGGACTCAATTCTACAATTAGGAATTAATTAGTATTTGTGGGATTTTAGGATTTTTAGTTTTAATTAAGAAATAATGGAAACAAAAAAAAAAGGAGCAAAAATCGCTTTAGGCCGCCTTGCTTTTGATCAAAATACAGGCCCAAAGCACTGGCCTATACCCGGTCCAAACTAATCCACATCAGAGACGCCCAAACTACGTCGCTTTGACCACAAGTGATCTGGGCCGTTGATCTCAAATTGATCAATGGTCGAGATTAATCCAACCCTACCCGCCTGACCCGTTACCCGTCTCGACCCAACCCCTCATTAAACCAAACGACCCCGTTTTATACCGAAACGACCTCGCTCCCTTCTCCACAATCAATCCAAGCTGCTGAGATCATTCGATCTAACGGCTCGGATCAATTGAATCATTTCAATACACCAAAATCCCACCCCCAAACCCCTTGTCACACCTTCGTTCCCAAACGACCCCTTCCCCTTTCGTCTCCCTCAACGAACCAAACACACCCCAAGAACCCTAGCTAGCCGCCACCCCTCCCCTTCGCTGTAAACCCGGCAGCAACGATGCCGGTGACCACCAAACTAACACCACGGAACCCCCATCACACCCTGAACCCAAATCCACAAGCCCCTTGCCTCGAATCAACCTCCAGCTTCTCTAATCTTCGAAAGATTCGAGCCAAAACTTAACCAACGCCAAACCATCCCAAATTGATACCTAACACTCCCCTGACCTCCCTCGTAACCAAACCAACACTGGTTTGGTTCGAATCAAGCCCAAACCACTTGAACCCCAACCTGAGCCCCAAGAACCCTAGAAGATATTCGAGCCGGTTCGAAGATTTTGATGGTTCAATGGGTTTTAGTCGAGGTGTTCTCATTTGAGAACACTCGATTAAAGCCCATTTGGCCTCAAAAAATTTAAATCTGAGTCGGCCCAAGTCCGTTATGGTTTCTGATTTTTCTCTCAAGGTATTTCTTTTCTTTCTTTTATCTTTATCTATTTTTGCATTTGTTTGTTAGTTTAGTTGTGTTAGCATTTTTATCTTTTTCGATTTTTGTCAAATTTTTCTGTTCTTCTCTCAAAGAACTTTTATTTGGTCAATTTGTTTGCTTCTGATTGTTTGTCAAATATATGTTGGTATAGTGTACATATTCGCTTCGATTAACGTCGCCGAATAATTAGTTCCGTGTTTTCCCCTGTTCTGCCCAAAACTAAGAATCACTGAGTTGTGGGTCGATTATTTGTTATCGATTATGTGTTGTAATCAATTAAATAAATGTCGTCGATTAGTTGTATAGGCTTGTTTTGTTAGAATACTGCCTAAGTTTGGTCCGAGTCACTGTTTGAATCATAGGTTGAATTGGTTATAGCTGTTTAACTGTGATAAATCCAGAACTTAGTTAAGTGGCCTGTTAATTACACATCAATACACCCTCAAAATTGTTGCTTAAATGGATTAAAAGGGAGGTTTTGTAGTTGAATTACAACCTGTTTAGACAATGGATCATGGAAGTCAGAAACCAATTTCACTTAGGATTAAAAAAGGGTGCAAAACACATGGGATAGGGTAGTGGAACCTACTGGACAGCAGTGTGTTCCACCAGTTCTGACTTCAAGAGCATTTTAATAGTTAAAACCCATACTTAGACCAACTAAAGTGGAAAAAACAGAGGGAATAACATGGCTGGTCAGTTTTAAAACAATTAAAAATGGGGCTGCAAGGCTGTGAGTTTAGGTTATAAAAGAGAGGAAACTTTCAGAAAAGAGGGGAGTTTTTTTTTTGAGCCATCAGTTTTCAAAGTTTGAAAGGAATTCTTGAGTCTTAAGAGTCTCTTCTAGACAGTTTTTCCAGCCTATCAGTTTTAGTCTTAAAGATTTTTCTTCCAGCTTCTGACTTCTAGTCTTTGGAGAGTCTTCTCCAGCTTTAAGAAAGACAGAGATTAGATACACACATTCTAGGATATACATTCTGGAAGAATACATTCTGAAATAGAAAGAAGAGCAGGAGATTTTCCAATTTTTTGAGAGCCTGTTTTGAGTCTTAAAAAAAAGATCTGTCCAAGAGAGTTCAAAGTTTGAACATTTAAATAGTGAAGAGAGCTTTGAAAAGATTTAATTCTCGAAAAATTCAAGTCAATCTTAAGCAATTCGAGTCCCTGTAACACTGTTACATTGGCCTGAGATCAGAAACAGTTTGAGTCTTTCTCTGTTTCTATTTCCATATTTGAGTGTTCAAGTTATCTAAAGGTTACTGTTGAGTTTATTTGGGTTTGATCTGTTGCTGTCTGGTCTTCTGGAAATTGCTGTGTTCAGTTCTTGAGTTCCCTGTTGGTTTAATCTATTCCGGGGACTTCGGTTTTGCTACTGGGCTGTATACTTTGTGTCCTTAAGTTGCTCTGGTTGTTGCTGGTTGCTGTTGCTTGCTGTTGAGCTGTATACTGATCTCTCTTCCTCCATTTTTTTTTGCTTTCGAATTCCAGGTATGCATTCAAAACGCAGCTGATGTAATTGCTTGAACCGAGAGATCGGATTTTGAAATGCAGTGCTATCCCGAAAATCATAGTTAAAATAGATATTGGTTTTTCATTCATGTCTACCCAGTTTCTGCTTTAGCATGTGTAAATTGGAATAAACTTTGCCATGTTTGGATTGTTATAATTTAAACTAGGAATGTTTTAGACTACAATGGAATTTGTATTATTAATTCAAAACATTGGGAGCACGGCTGGTTCATTTAGCTTTTAGTTTCGAATGCATAGAACTCGAATACGTTTCAAATCGGAAATTAATTACAAACCCGACATGTATTTAGTTGTTAATAGTTGACCATTATGTATAGCTTAATCCTCACGATGCGTTAGTCAATATATGCTTCACGATAAGGTTCCGGTTATTCCCTTAATCGTTTGCTCCATGTTAATCGACTAGGAAGAATAATTTAAGTAATGAGTCCAATGCTCCCGTATCATGTTTATAGACACGGCATTGAGGATTAATTCAGTTTTGAACTAGTGTTAATCCGAAATGTAAGGTAATCACGGCTATATGTGAAAATTATTTGAACGATGCGTGTTTGCATGAAAGCTATGATTAGGACAAATGAGGATCACATATAATCAAGCTCTCAATAGTCCCTTTTGAAGCATGACTTGAAATAACCCTATTACAAATTGGGCCGTTTCTGTTTAAATTTTAAATATGCAAATTTAACGGGATAGAGCTGTTTTGGAATTGATGGAAAGCACATAGTCGATAACATGTATCAAAATCAGATAGTTTGTCATTTACAATAGTTAAGCGACCGTGCTAGAACCACGGGATTCGGGGGTGCCTAACACCTTCTCTCAGGTCAACAGAATTCCTTACTTAGAATTTCTGGTTCGCAGACTTCATTTGAAAAGTCGAAATTTCCTCGATTCGGAATTTAAATAAATCGGTGACTTGGGACACCTTAATTTATTCCAAGTGGCGACTCTGAAATAAATAAAATAATCCCGTTTCGAATATTGTCACATAAATTGGAAAAACTCCTTTATATAATCCCTCGAAAGAGGACGCGCCAAAAGGAGGTGTGACATCCACATATTCCCATCTTTCTTCTTCACAAATAACATAGGTGCACCCCAAAGTGATACACTGGGCCTAAAAAACCCCTTCGCTAACAACTCCTCAAGCTGCTCATTCAACTCCTTCAACTCTTTATGAGCCATACGGTACGGTGGGATAGATATAGGTTGGGTGCATGGAGCAAAATCAATACAGAAATCAATATCACGATCCAGTGGTATGCTAGGAACATCAGAAGGAAACATATCGGCAAACTCTCGAACTATTGGGACTGAATCAATCGTCGGAGACTCTGTAGTGGTGTCCCGAACATAATCCAAGTACGACAAACACAACTTCTCAACCGTCTGCCGAGCCTTCAGGAAAGAGATAACCTGGCTAGATGTATCAACAGTGGAACCCTTCCACTTCAACCCTGGCATTGCTAAAGTAACAGTCTAGGTACCGCAATCTAGAACGACGTGATATGGAGATAACCAGTCCATGCCCAGGATGATCTCAAATTCGATCATGTCAAGCAACATGAGATCCGCTATATTCCCAACACTACAGAATGTAACCACACAGGACTGATAGATTCGGTCTACAACCACGAAATTGCCCATAGAAGTGGATACATGAACAAGAGTTCCCAAAGGTGCAAGAGGAATAACCAGGAAATGAGCAAACAGAGATGGTACATATGAATAGGTGGACCTTGGATCAAACAATACCGAAGCATCCCTACCGCAGACGAAAATAATACATGTGATGATGGAATCTGAGGCCAATGCATCTAGCCTGGCTGGAAGAGCATAGAATCTGGCTGGAGCACCGGATGGCTGACCTCCACCTAACTGAGCAGCAACTGGCTGACCTCTCCCTTCGTGACCTCTACCTCTAGGACGGCCGCTACCAGTCTGCCCTCCACCTCTAGGTGGCAGGGCAGCTAGTGCTAAAATCATAGGTTGCTGACCTTGATGTACTGCCTTGCCCCAGAGCCTGGGGCAGTATCTCCTCATATGACCAAGGTCCCCGCACTCGAAACAACCTCGTGGTGCGGCGACCTGCTGCCTTAATGACTGACCCTGATGGTCTAAACACTGGAAGAAGCCTGAATAACCGGTGGATGATATGAACTCTCCAGCATAACATTGAAATAAGAATTCGAAGAACCCTGAATAGCTGGTGGGCGATAAGAACTATCTGGCATGGCGCTAAAATAGGGACGCGCTGGAGTACCCCGAGTAGGTGGTGGTGCTGAATATAGGGGCCTATTGAGATACCCCCTCCCAAACTGACCTCTACCCCTAGCCAGGGCACCTCTGAACTCTCCAAAGAACCTAGCCCTCTTATCCTGCTGCATTTTCTCCCTACCCCTCAGACGGTAGCCCTCAATCCCCCGAATAATCTCCACTACTAACTGATAAGGAGTCCCCATCTCCACCTCTCGGGCCGTGTTGGCCCTGATGCCATAATGCAACCTGTAACAACCCTTTGTACCCTCTCTACATTAGAATAAAGTATCATCAATGCATGGTAGGATAACTCAAAAAACCTCCCCTCATAATCGGCCACGGACATCTGACCCTGCTTAAGCCGCTCAAACTGATACTGTAGCTCTTCCCTCTCAGAGGATGGAATATACCTGTACAGAAACAACTGCATGAACTGGCTCCAAGTGATAGGAGGAGAACCTGCTGGTCTGCCCAGAACATAAGATTGCCACCATATGTGGGCCTTGCCCTCTAGCTAAAAACTAGTGAAGTCAACCCCATGCGACTCCAATATCCTCATTTTGTGCAGTTTGTCCCTGACCAATCAATGAAGTCCTGAGCATCCTCATGACACTCATCCCTGAAGATAGGAGGGTGAAGTCTAGTCAATCTATCCAACATCTTTTGCGGGTCACCATCTGCAGCTGGTCTGGGCTCAGGTATAACTGTAGTAACTGACTGAGCCCCATCTGTGGATAGTGCACCCGGAGTCTGATACACTACAGCTGCATGACCGTGAGTCTGAGCAGTAGGGGTCTGTGCTCCCCTCCCGCCTGTGATGTAGCTGGATCTGCTGGAAATAAACCAGTCTGAGTCATGGTGTCCATGAATCATAGCATACAACCCATGACCGGAATCCCGGTGCTGTTATAAAGTCTGTTGGGGTAGGCTCAGCTGCGGGCACCTCGCCCTACTCCTCGATGATAGGATCTCCCGCAAGATCTACTGGTACTAGAATAACTCTAGGATGCCCTCGTCCCCTACCTCGGGTCGGTGCCCTCCCTCGGCCTCTGCCTTGGCCTCTTGCCACGGGGGGAGAAGCTACTCCCAGTTCTGGAACATCAGTCGTGTGTGTCCTCACCATCTGTGAGAAAATAGAAGAGAGAAATTTAGTATACCAACCACTGCACGATAGGAATGAATAAAGAGTAGTTTTTCCTAATACCCTATAGCCTCTCGAAGACAAATACAGACGTCTCTGTACCGATCTGCAAGACTCTATTAGATTTTCCCGTAACTTGTAAGACCTACCTAAACCTAGTGCTCTGATACCATATTGTCACGACCCATTTCCAAAATATACCGTGATGGCGCCCCACACTAATGTCAGGCAAGCCAACGCGAAAATATAATTAAATTCTCATTTTTACCTTTACCAAAATAAGTGCGGAAATTCATTAGGTTAAAATCAAACAAAGAATGAATAGTAATAAGTCAGAAATAGTTTTACAACTTCCCAAAAGAATAGTCTACTAACGTGTGTGCCAAGACCCGGTGTCACTAGTAATGGGAGACTAGTAGAATGTACATAAGAAATAAACTATCCTACTGTCCATAAAGGATTAGACAGAAAAAATAAAGGAAGACTCCATCAAGCTGCTGAACAGCACAGGAAATGAGTTGCTCACCATGAAAGTCTCGAATTATAAATCAGGGGTGCGCACCAGACAGATAGACAGATACGCCTGCCTTAGATCTTGTACAATTAAGTACAAAAGTGTAGTATGAGTACATAAACAATATGTACCCAGCAAGTATCCCATCTAATCTCCAAGAAGTAGAGACGAGTGGTCGACTTGACACTTACTAGGGTCAAATAATATAATAAAGTGTTCTGCTAGGCATGATAATTACAAATAATCAACAGTTTATAGCAAGAGGTAATGAGTCATGTCCTTAACAATTTTACAGTTAACCGTACATATTTCAAGTATTTAGCAGAACAATTCATGGATAAGATTTTACACACACACACACACATATACATATATATATATATATATATATATATATATATATATATATATATATATATATATATATATATATATATATATCATGCGCACATTATGTCGAGGTCGATGACCCGATCCAACAGAAAATAAATTTCAAGTATTTAGCAGAACAAGTCATGGATAAGATTTTACACACACACACACACACACACACACACACATATATATATATATATATATATATATATATATATATATATATATATATATATATATATATCATGCGCACATTATGCCGAGGTCGATGACCCGATCCAACAGAAAATAAATTGTGCAGTGCCAGAGGGTCGAAGGGTGGGAACTATAGATGTATCTATTTCTACCGAGTCGATCGTCCCGATCCACAAATGTCAATTAATATCAAGAATCACATGAATGCACATTTATTTTCAAGTAAATTCATACAAGTGTCAAACAAGTGTATATATTTGCTTATATTCCTTTCCAAATGTATAGCATCCTAAGTGATCACATTAGCAATAAAATATAGAGACATTCACAATTATAGCATGATACGGGTCCTAGACTACCCGAACAATTAACATGATAGTAGCTACGCCCACGAACTCTCATCACCTAGTGCGTACGTAGTCCACGCATTTAGTAGCAATTACTCAATTATTACAACTATGGGGACAATTCCCTCTTACAACGTAGAAAGGAGACTCACCTCGCTCCAATGTGCAATTCCAATATCAAGAATGAGCCTGAACCCTCAATTTGGAGCCGAACGATTCGAACTAGATAAACGTGTTAGTAACTAGTCAACACAAGCTTACAAGATCATATTCTAACTATTTAAGCAATTTTTCACCCTTAAACACAAATTTCCTAAAATTTGACTCTGGGCCCACGTGCCCGGATTCCGAAATTTTTCAAGGGAAGTTGTTCTTCATAACCCAAGGATGAATAATATATGATTCCTAATTCATTTCATAAGAAATTCCGTGGTCAAATTCAACTCTTGTCAAAACACCAACTCTTGTCAAAACACTAGGCTTTTGCTCTAACCCCATGATTTCACCTTAATACTAGTATTTAATCTACCTGAGACATAAATATTAAACTAGAAATAGGCAGAACACACTTTCCTCAAGATGCTAGGTGAAAGACTTCTCTCAAAAGCTCTAAAATCGCCGAATGGAGGAGTAAAATATGACAAAAATGGTCTTAAAACCCGTAATAAATGAACTCACTGCCTCAGCAATTTTCGCATCTGCGGTCAGGGGATCGCATCTGTGAGAAAGTGGCCGCATCTGCGGACGTTGGCTAGAAGGGTTCGAGCCACTTCTGCGTTTTGGCCTGACTTTCCTTGGGCCTCATCTGCGATGGATGGACCACATCTACGGTCTCGCACCTGCGGTCCTCCAACCGCAGGTGCGGTTATGACAGAAGCAGCAGCTTCATCCCTTCTCAAAAATTTCAACTTCACTCGAGCCTCGTCCGATTGACGCTCGGGGCTTCCGGGCCCCACCCGAATATACCGACAAGTATGAGATCACAAGACGGACCTACTCGAACCTTCGGAACTCCCGAAACAATGCTAAATCTAAGAATCCCCCCTAAAACCAGTTGAATCAAACTTATGAACTTCAAGCTCTTAATTTTCCTCTAACGGGCCAATACACCCTTAAACTACTCGGATTGACACCAAAATTTTACGGGAAATTCTTAAATGTTATACCGGACCTGTGCTGGGCTCCGAAACTAACATACAAGCCCGATACCCATGGAAGCAATCATTAACTAGTTTCTTTAAATCCTTAATATTTCAGTTTAGTAATTTCTAATAAAAATTTACTACTCGGGCTAGGGATCTCAGAATTTGATTTCGGGCATACGCCCAGGTCCCATATTTTCCTACGGACTCTCCGGAATTGTCAAATCACGAATCTGGGTCTGTTTTCTCAAAATGTTGACCGAAGTCAAACTTGGCCATTTTTAAGAAAATCCTAAGGAACCAAATGAGCATGTTCAACCCAAGCTTCTTTCAAATCCCGAACCAACCGTTCCCATAAGTCGTAAATTGGCTAAAGCTAGCGCTGAAAGTTTTATTTAAAGGAACAGGATTCTAAAACGCAAAACGACCAGTCGGGTCGTTACACTATGACACCTCCCCTTGAATGGGTCGTGTCAGCACATCCATCGCTAGAGCAAATAAGAACGCACTGAGAGCCGACTGGTGCAACCCCGTCACTACTGGTAAGTGATCTGAGTCACCTCTCTTTGTCCTCACCCAAGTCTTAGCACCATCAATTGCGATATTATTAGAACTTTTTCAGAGTATATTATTGAGCTTTAAAAGATCAAAGAGGTGGCCAAGATGGTTGAAAAGGAGGAAAGGGATGTTTCAATTTATATAAAAATACTATTTCTTATTGTTCTGGTTTTCTAAGTGATGGTTTATACAAAAAGGAGGTGTGACAAATTCGAAAGCATATGGTTGTGTTATGATATGCTCTTCAAAAACTTAGCTAAAATGTTAGCATTGTCTTTTGACGGTGCAAATTATACTAACTCGTTGATGAGCAACCAAAGTTAGAGTTAAACAAAACAAAAACAAATTAAATACAAAGAAATTAACCTATATTTTTATGTGAAGGCGGGGAATTTAACCATATGGGAATTCAAAATACAATTGCGTTATTATTGGAACTTTTTCAGAGTATATTATTAAGTTTTAAAAGATCAAAGAGGTGGCTAAAACGGTTGAAAATGAGGAAATGGATATTTCAATTTATATAAAAATGCTATTTTTTATAGTTATGGTTTTTTTAGTGATGTTTTATATAAAAAGGAGGTGTAACAAATCCAAAAGCATATGGCTTTTGTGTTATGATATGCTCTTCAAAACCATAGCTAAGATCTTAGCATCGTCTCTGGCGATGTAAAAGAGTGATGTACTCTATCTTTTAACCGTGCAAATTATACTAACTCGTTGATGAGCAACCAAAGTTAGAGTTAAACAGAACAAAAGCAAATTAAATACAAAGAAATTAACCTATATTTTTATGTGAAGGTGCAGAATTTAACCATAGGGAAATTTAAAATACAATTGCAACATTATTGGAATTTTTCAGAATATATTATTGAGCTTTAAAAGATCAAGAGGTGGCCAAGATGGTTGAAAATGAGGAAATGGATGTTTCAATTTATATAAGAATGCTATTTTTTATGGTTCTGATTTTTTTAGGGTTGGTTTATATAATCCAAAAGCATATGGCTTTTTGTTATGATATGCTCTTCAAAAACTTAGCTAAAACCTTACGTATAACTAGTGATGGCAAACAGGCGGGTCAGTTTGGATATTGGACGGTAAAAAATGGGTAATGGAAAATGAATAAATTATGCGATTCGACCCATATTTAATACGGATAAAAAACGGGTTAACCGACGGATAATATAAGTAATCATATTATCCATGGCTTCTTAAATATGATCACTTTTGGGAAAATTCCTAGTCTCTCAAACTTGAGGAACCTCAAATTTGAGGCATTATAAATATAAAAGTTAAACACATTAGTTATCCATTTTCTTAATGGATAATATGGTTCTTTATCTATATTTGACCCGTTTTAAAAAAGATTATTATCTAATCCATGTTTTAGGGAATAATATGAGTGGTAAGCTTTTTTCTTTAAACCATTTTGTCACCCCTATGTACAATAAAAGGGTACAATAAGATAAAGTAGTCAAAATATCAAAATAAAAAGTTCTTTATCATTTAACAATTTAGGCATATGAAAGTGAAAGACACTTGTTGTCTCTCTACCTGCATTAGTAAGGATAAAGTTTACGTACAGAATATCCTTCTCAAATCTCATTTATTGGGATCAGACTGGGTTTGTTGTTGTTGTTGTAAAGTGAAAGACACTTGACAAATTGAATGTAGATACTTAGCTATACATCTATGTTTTATTTAACAAATCTCAGAGTGATTGAATATTCTTTGGATAATGTTCACTCATTTTTCCAACTTTAAACCCAATGTGAGGGACAGATAAAGATCACTGATTAAGCTTGTCTCAACTCATGTCATTATCTTTTATCATGTAAATTGACAACAGATCAGAATTTTCATGGTTCACTTTCATTGTTTTGTGAAAGGGATTTGACATTTTGACTTTCTGTTAAGGATCTTAGTGTTTGGACATTACTAAAGATTCTTTTCCAAATACCTTATTACTCGTGAACCTTAATTTGAATGTCATGCGGATTGATAAATTCTTACTTTAATTTTAAAATATGCATTCTAGTCCGAACTTACAATAGGCATGGCACGAAAGGAAAGAGATTAGCCTTAGGCCTCTTCAGCAAATAGATGCGTCAAAGACCGTTGCCAGATACTACTAGTCGCAAACAAACCTTTCTCTTCCGTATTAGGAGCGAAAACACATTAAGAAAATATTCTAGTCCGAAACTTGGGAGACAAACTACAGAAAGCATGTAGTGTACAGGGACGGAGCTAGGAGTCCGTCTACGAGTTCAACTGAACACAGTAACTTTTGTTCAGACAATGTATTTTTGTTTTAAAAAACTCTTTAAATATGTACAAATATTAAATTTAGAATCCATTTATTAACACTTGAAATTATCGTTTTAAAATTCAGTATTTACAAAGTAAAAATCTTAGCATCATAGAGTGATGTACTCTATCATTTTGACGGTGTAAATTACACTAACTCGTTGATCGGTAACCAAAGTTAGAGTTAAACAGAACAAAAAGAAATTAAATACAAAGAAATTAACCTATATTTTTATGTGAAGGTGCAGAATTTAACCATATGGGAATTCAAAATACAATTGCGATATTATTGGAACTTTTTCAGAGTATATTATTGAGCTTTAAAAGATCAAAGAGGTGGCCAAGATGGTTGAAAATGAGGAAATCCTCCATACCCCTCGCTAGCATTAATATTCTTTCCCATCCCTTGTGCTTCATATACATTTGTTCCCTACAAAAACGCCATTAATCCCACACTTAAGTCAATGAAGGCATTCAATTGATGGAAATATGTCAAAGATATTTTCAAAAGATAAAGTAGCTTAAATTTCAAGAAAATTTAGCTCTCGTTTGGCTATAGATTTTGGCTTTATTTTATTAAAAATTAAAACATTGTTTGTTTATGAAATATGATCATGTTTTGGACGAAAAAAAAATCAAAAATTTTCAAGTTTCCAAAAACTAGTTTAGGGCAGCTTTTGGGCGAAAAGTTTTCTTCTACGCGTAAAAATTCAACTTTTCTTCAAATAATATGCATGTCAAAACACAACCTCAACTTTCAAATTATTTTTCAGCACAAATTCAAAAACTCTTTTTTTAAGTTTTAATTAAAGCTATGTCCAAAACCCTAGCTTAATTTTTTCATAATTGATAAGCTTGTGCTTTTTCACAAGCCGAATATCCATCAATAAAGAAATATTGTTGAAGATATAATTAAATAATTAAAATTGTATTCTTTCTAACAGTTTAAACTTTTTGATGAGATGAACACACAATTAAATTTTTTGATGAGCAGGCATATGCCTTGAATTCGAGTCTCATTGCTACCCATTATCAACCTCACGTGAGGGAGCATTGTACGACTTCGTTCTCTAACAGTTTAAAAGTTTTAGATAAGACTATCACACAACTCCAACAAATAAAAATAAAAATAAAAAAAAAGAAAAAAAAAGAAAGACAATCTATGACCAAATACTGAAGATGCACCTGCATTGAGTCCATAGCTTCCATTTCTGATGAGTTGAAGTCATAAAACAAGCTTGCTGCTGACAGTTTCATGGAAAGAAACTATATATAAAAAAAAAAAAAAAAATATGGATACATCAATATAATTAGAAAACGGGTGTTAACTAATTTATTTTGGAGTTTTGGCACCATATAATAATAAGAAGATTTTGATCATCTTGTGACTTACATCAATTTGATTTTGCAATGATCTAACATAATTGATTATTACATCCAACATCACTGCCATTCCCATTGTCTGCAACCATATATTACTTTTGTTATAGAAAAACTCATAATTATATCGTAATTAAAACATAATAAACTTTAATTTTCTTCTAGAATTATCAAAAATTAAATATTACTATAATTGATAATTGTTACGTACCTTATAGCATCCAGGAACCAATTCTTGCAAGGATCTCAATTTGTCATTTATCTTCTCACGTCGTAGCTAAGTCAAAAAGTACAAATAAATCAAGATTAATATGAAGAAATCTTATTTTGAATTTTATTTAAAATGATAGAAGTTATTATAAATTTTAATAATAATATGCATGAAAAATATTTACCCTTTCAGCCAAACTGTGGCTATCTGTTGCTTGACCTCTCTTTGCTCTAACATGAACAACTTCTCTTGGTTTATCAGCTTCTCTATCATTCTTTCTTTTTCTTTTTCTTTTCCTCCCACCACAATTCTGCTACAAAAGAATCCAATCCCACATGTCAAATTCAAATAAACATAAAAGCTTGTGGAAAAAAGAAGAAGGAAAAAGATGCAAAATAGAAGAGCCCCGCCAACTAGTAATATTGTCTGTTTTTTGCCTAGGCATGTACGGCTTTAAAACACGCCATTAGAGCATAATGGTTGCTTTCTTATATACCCAACCCTACATTTATTCCGTGTTTTGCAATTATGGATTCTGACGCTTCTGCCTTTCCACTTTCCACAAGTAAAAAATATGTAACGATAGCTAAGAGAACTAGAGAAACTATCGAGCAAAACCTAATTGAATTAAAATGAAACGAATTATCGATTGTATCATAAAGAACCTTATGTCCACGCCCCAATCATCCCCTGGAAGAATATATGCATCTAAAAGATCTTTTCATACTTTGTTCAATTCAGAAATTGGTTCTATACATATGACCAGCAACGAGAATAATAAATACAATAACTACAAAAGAATACTGAAGCAAAGAAGATCAAGTGAACAAATTAAAGGAAAAGAAAAGTACAGAATTTCCATTGGCTTTTCCAGCTCCAATTGACATTGGAGGTGCAGGAATTGAAATATTATTCATCAAAAAATCTGATTCTGGGATTGAATTTATGCCATAAGTTGGACCTCCCAATGTAAAGAATTGAGCTCCTACTGGATCATAAACATTTTGGGAATTACTAATACTGCTTGAAAAATTCATATCATTATGGAAAGCCATGATCATTTTTTGATGATGATCAGAAAAGTCTTCTTTTGACAAAGCCAAATCCCCTAGTTGAATATTTGAGCTTAAATTTTCAACTTCTTGGTTTAGGAGTTCCATATTTGAGTTCATCATTTGCAATGAAAATTTGGCAAATTCTGAATGTCTTTATATGATAGAATACCTAACATACGAGAGAAATATAAGGGTACTACTTTTTTTAAACTTATGTGTGCTGATAGAGTATAATTTTTTATGGATCTTACACAAATAGTCGGTCGACTTTACTATTTACTTTTTCTGACCGATATAATTAGATTATATACAGTTATAACATATTTTGCATAAATTATATATACGTCAAATATTTTTATTTTAAGCAATTGGATGGAAGCTATTTAGGTTAATTCCTTTTTATATATATTATCAGAAGGCAGAATACATAACTGGGCCCTTAAACTTGACTTTTTTTGTCACTTGGACACTTAAACATAGAGTTGTTCCTATTAGGCCCTTCAACTAAGCCACATCTGTGCCAATTAGACACTTTGTAGTGACATAATTGAGTGCGTAGGAAAAGATGCGTGAAA
>MU665764.1:45093-78382 GCA_026770625.1 Nicotiana glauca
TCTAATTGGCACATATGTGATTTAGTTGAAGGGTCTGATAGGAACAACTCTATGTTTAAGTGCCCAAGTGACAAAAAAAGCCAAGTTTAAGGGTCCAGTTATGTATTTGACCTTATCAGAATAAGTTGGCCTACAATAGGTACGCAAATGCAATTCCTTATAAAGACCCGGTTCAGTAAATAACACACAATATCTTATTAAATTGAATTGATTGTAAACTTCGTTTACACTATGAATGCATATAGCTTTTTGTTTTTGCTGGCATTGAGAATTATTTAAATAAGAGAATTGGAGTAACAATAGAGTTGTCTCCGTAAGGTTTATGGGTCACGAATTCGAGCCATAAAAGCATCAAACAACGCTTGTATCAGGATAAATTATCTATATCAAATTCCTTAAGGTGCGACTTTTTCTCAAATTAATTCTACGTAAACACGAGATATTTTATGCAACGAGTTTATCATTTTTGTTATCAAAGCAATCAATTCAATGCCCATTTGATGATTGTAGAAAATAAGGTTAGAGTGCACATTAAAGGGACACGTGGCAATAAAGGATTGATAATATCTTGGTGGGTCCACTTTAATTTTACATATCAAGTAAGTGGGACCATCACACGCCTTTGATTAAGCTTGGTCCAAATTGAGAATACTTTAAAGCCTTCTAATTGTTTGGCATTGAGTTCTTGGAAATGCCAAGTCTGTATATTCCGATTAACTTTAAATCTTTATCAAACTCAGACCTCGTACCAGTAGTACTATTGACAGATTGTAATATGATTATACTGTTACGGCCTGGAATTTTTACCGTTGAGATCGTGATGACGTCTAATATTTTACTTTCTAGACAAGCCAACGTTAGAACAATTTATTTTTTTTTATTAATTTAAATGATAGTATTAAGAAAAAATTAAAATAACTGAAATAATCTAAAGTGTAAATGCGGAAGATAAACCAGCCAAACATCTATTACAAATTTCTGAACCTGGTGTCACAAGCGCACGAGCTTCTAGAGTATTGCATACAAGAGTCTAGAATAAATACAAAGCTGTTTGAATGAAAATACACATCTAAATAGAAAGAGGATGGGGATTCAGGAGCTGCGGGCGCTGAATAGTCGTATCTCAAGTCTCCGCAAATGTCTAATCCGAGGACGCTAATAACCGCCGATGGGACAAACTCCAAACTCTGCACAGTGTGCAGAGTGTAGTATCGGTAAACCGACCTCATGTACTAGTAAGTTTCCTTTTTTCACTTTATTATTCGAACCTTCTTGAGTTATCCTCGAGCTTTTCATCTGCTCATAAGTCCTTCAAATAGTCATAACATGTTCTTCATATCTTACCTTCATACCAAGCCTTCAAACCTTCATCCCAAATCTTAAAAAATTCATATTTCCAGATTGAGATGGCTAGGAATTCGAAACCAGTGCCCAAAGCATTACACATTCGACGTCTACCCCAACCACGAGCATCGGGGCAACACAATGCACACCTTAAAACAAGATATGAAACGGTTAATTGCAATTATAGTAACCCAACGAAGAGTAATGATCGAATCCACGGGGAGCTAGATGGCAGTTAGGAGTATATATTCTAATGCGCGAATTTGAACTGTCTTAATTTGCGCTTCGACAATTGGTGTTGTTGCTATTTCTATTTTGAAACTAAAGATTGCAAAATAAAGAAGTAAGACTAGGATAATTGTTTTTGTTATTTTTCAAGTTTGTAAAAAGCTTAGGGCTATGATCATCACCTATGTGTTTTCTTAATGAGATAAAAATAATAATGTTTGTTTTGTTGATCGGAGTATATTATAGCTATCAACTCTCAATTACCCACTCAATACCTCTCGATCATAGAGTTATTTTATCCAATTTGGCTTTTTCAAGTCCAAATGGGTATCACACAAAATGATTTATGAGCCCGCACAATTCCAAGTGCGGTCCGCAAAATTATTCATCTTGTAGGAGCTGGAATTCTGCTGTCGTACAATTCTTAACTGCGATTGCGAGGCAATATTTCTGCGGTTCGCAGATTTGGCACTGTGGCCACAACCTAGTCTTTTGCGGTCCGCACCTTTACTTTTGTGGCCGCAAAATTCTTGTTCGGTCCGCAATTCTGAGGGACTCGGAACTTGGTAATTTGCACACCCTCTGAAGTTTATCTAAAGCTCTTCTTTTTTGGCCGCACAATTCTTGTGCGGTCCACAGTATGCTAGAAAGTCTGTTGGGATTCCTTCGTTATTTGTCGTCGCAAGAAAAATTCTACCGCACTTTGTAAGCTTCTGTGCCTTTTATTGCCTTGTGTTTAGATTACTCCTTATTTAGTCGAATTTTATTTCGGGAGTCCAACTTCCAACATTCCTGCAATTTTGCACAATTCAATGCTTTTAGACTAAAACAAAAGCTAAAAGGCACTAATAAATAGTCAAAATCCCCACTTATCAGCCTCGGACCTCCACTTACAAATTCATCACCGGAGGTCTGCTTCATAGTTAACGACTTCAAGGTCGAAAAAGCCTCTGCACAAGGAGATCGAGGCAAGGGGGCATGGAGGTATGTTTGTTCCATCACCGAGAGGAAATCAATTGGGAAGGCAAAGACATAGTTGTTCCCATCCCCGATGAGGACATCACGATACACGTGGAGGGATATTTAAGCATTTATACATATCATTTAACGTTCGTTCTAGTGGACACGGTGATCTTTGAGTTTAGTAAGGGGTATAAAATCTGCCTTAGGCATATTCACCCATATTTTTGGAGGATCGTGACCCTTCTCCGTCACTTCGCTAATAACACATAGGAGCCTCAGTTCACGGTCGACCATCTGCTCTTAGTTTACAACCCTCGAGGATGGCAGTGGGAGGTTTGTTCGGATAAAGACCGGGGACTTCATTCCTTTCGAGTTCCTTTCATTCCCCGAGAAGTGAAACACAAAATGTAAGTTTACTTTCTCTTATGTTACAAAGTACTATTTGAATCTACTCATCTTTCTCATAATTCGTCGTTGACATGCAACTGTCACCCGAGTCCCCAATGTGGTCCCTCGTTTTAATGAGTGGGTCGAGGGTATATGCAAACAACTCATGGGGAGTGCCCCTCCCACAGGTTTTTCCCAAGACCGCTAAACTTTGATAAACCACCGAGGTCGTGTCCTCGACCCCGTCTACAAACCCTACCATTTCACTACAGCTTAATGCTGAAGCTATTGCGAAGAAGGAGGAGAAATTGAAGAAGAAAAGGTCTCCCGACTCCTCGGGCACCCTTGCTAAGGCTAAGAAGAAGAAAAAAATCGTGGTCAAGGTAAAAAAAAAAAAGCACCAAGAAAGCTTCTAGTGCCGGGGTCCCGAATTTTCAAGCTCTTCATTGGCTCAAGAACTTCCTCGAGGATGACGATGACATGGAATTTATCTTTCACGAACTGATCTAAAACAGCCTCTCTGCCCTATCGTGGTAGGGGTAAGGTCTGCGTACATATTACCCTCCCCAGACCCCACTTTGTGGGATTTACTGGGTAGTTGTTGTTGTTGTTGTTGAACTGATCGACGATTGCACATGAGCTGGTAACCCTGGAAGAGGGCGATCGTAAGGTTGAATCCTCCTTAGCTCGGGAGCCCGAGGAGGAACATGTGGCCACTGCTTCTCAAAAAAGCCCTTCCGGGCTCGAGAACAACTGGTTTTGAGGATGACGTCGCCATCCATATTCAAGAATCTCCACCTCACTGGGAGGCCACTTTTAATAAGGCTTGTGTTGCTGGAGAAAAACCTACTGATGTATCCAGGGTCATGGATGAAGCCCTCAACTCGTTTTTTTGAGGGTGTGGACATTGGCATGCTAGAGGATTGCTCTGGCTTTAGCCACCTATAGATCACGAAAAGGGTCGTACAAATGGGGTTAAGTGAGATGAGTTTGAGCTCAAAGCTCGAGAAGTAGTTTCCCGCCCCGAGTGTGGACCCTGACTGGAAGGTGATGGTCATGTTCACACTACCAGCATATATTACCATGCCATCCGAGCCAGTCGGAGTGGCTAGCTATCTCTATTTTTTGGTAACCGAAGAGGACCAAATGAAGAGGAACGAGGTAGACAGACTGAATCTCTTCGATGAGGCTCAACAGGCGATGAATAGGGTATACCTTATTCTCTTTATATATTAAAGAGATCTATTTGCCTTAACAGGTTTTTAACGCTTTCCCTTTCTCTATTTCTCAAGCCTCGATGCTTTACCATGAAAGCCTTCACGGGTATACGATGAAGGTGAATCGCCTTGAGTTCGAGCTCAAGGAGCAGGTCCGGCAAAAGAAGATGTAAAATCTCTCTGTAAGAAAAAGGATGAAGTCCTTAGGGAAATTGTTGACAGCTCTGTCCTCCAAGCCGAGCTGGAAAAAGCCCAAAGAAGGCTTCGAAATCAAAACAGGACCATACTCTTCTTGTTGAAAAGGGAAAAGTATTGAAGATCAGCATCGAGGGTTTAAATACAAATACTAACGTCGCAACCTCACAGGTTTAAGAGCAAATAACCTTGATTGACCAGTTTAGGCCCGAGATGGACAAGGTCAAGGATCTAACTAATGAACTTAGAGGAAAAACGGACCTCCTAGAAATGGAGCGAGATTCCACCAAAGTGGACCTAGCATCGACCAAAGTACAACTCTAAGTGATGAGAGATAAGGCTGACAAATGGTCTCGGCTAAATGAGGAGCTGGAGGCACAGATTGCCTCGGGCATTGCAAAACTTGATGATCTCGGCCAAGAGTACACGGCGCTGAATTCCAGATTGGAAATGGCTTCGAATGAGGCCTTGGAAGCCCAGGACATGCTGGCCCAGTAAAAGAATGATGTAGAGGTAGCCGAAGCCCCTGTTATAATGAAGGCTAAGTACGTGAAGGGGCTATCTCAGAGAGAGACTCTCGAGTAGCTCCAAATCGAGGAGGCTAAGAGGCTCAAAGCTGAGGCCAGACGAGGCACCAGCTCGATGGTTTGGATAGCGAGCTAGGCTACGATGAAGACTAGGTCGGAAATTCCTTAGCTTATTTTTGTTGTTTCTTGTAGTTGCACACTTTGTACTTTGGGTCCTCTTTATAGTGCCTCTGTAAATACCAAGTTTGTCACACCCCCAGCCTTGGAAGGCGCGACCGACGCTCAATAGAGTGAACCCAACTGAGCAAGCCTTATTGACCCTTTCTACCCAACCCAATATGATTAGAGAATCCGGCTTTCAATTAATTAGACAATAGAAAACTTAAGCATTCAACATTGTTAGTTCGTTTTCATGTTACAGGTCTTAAATCATGGCTAAGTTTCCAAGATTTTATATAGTCATTGCTTAGACGAACTAGAGAATATAGTTATAACACAGATCATTAACCCAACCAACACCCATAAATAACTTACACAATGCCTACAGTGTCTCTATGGATACAAAAGATAAACTATGACAACACTGACAACAAGGCCCTGGCTATACCTCAAAAATAGAAGTCTACAACAAAAGAATTACATCATAATCCCTTGAAGGGAAAAGGGGCTCACCAAGTCTTCGGGATAAGGACACTCTGCTACGCAAGATCGGCATTGTTCGCTATAGAGCCACCTACATTCATTTAAATATGTAGTGCCCCCGTTAAAAGGGACGTTAGTACCATGGAATAGTACTAGTATGTATAACTAAACACCATCTAATTAGAAAGAACTTTCATACAAGAATAGGAAATCACAAGTATAACCCAAATTCAAGCGATCACCATATTATCAAATAAAGGAATCATACAACTTTCACATCATTTTTCCGTAGTTTTAGTTTGGGGCATTTCAAATTATTCATCATTGCTCACAATACCACCGCTATCTTGAGCAGAGTCCGATCTCGACCCGATCGGCTAGGTTGCCTCATTTGAGACATACACTTCAATCAAAATCTCATTTTTCCTTTTTCCGAAATTCAATCTCAGCATAATACCACCATGTGTGTGGCGTGGCGTCCGATCACGGCCCGATCGGCTAGGCCGCCTTACCACGACGTTGTTCCTTCCTCATTAGTCATCTCGTTTCACATATATTATCTCATAGGAACTTGGGGCCACAACTTATCACATCATTCTTGGCACTAGGCCACATTTCACATTGTTTCCAATTTCAATATTATCTTTGCTATTTAGGACATTATGTTCACACAAGGGCTATTTAAATCATAAGCATAAATAAGATTCTCAGTAGATGGCACAACAACACAACTTCAATCTAAGTTAAAGTCTAAGCATTTCAATACATGATTCATACCTCTTGCCCCTTTCAAGTTATCAAAATATCACATTGACCACGTTGCGACACATCTTTCACGCATATAAAATTACAACATCAATTCATGTAAAATAAATATTAATGCAAGAATCCAAACTTTAGCCTTACCGCATTTACACAAGCACTAATGAAGCTCAATTTCTAAAAGAGGGGGTTTTAGTTATACATACCTCAATAAAGATTTTCTTAATCCTTACAAAATTCCGGAACTCTTAACACTTCGATCTATTATATAAGAATCACAAATTGAACCAAGAATTAGGGACCAAGATTAGGATTCTAGCTCGTTGAGCATATTATCAACACTAGGGGTACATTGTGATCTTAGGTCCTTTTTGTGAGAGATTTCTATCATCTTATACCCTAATTTCTTTCTTTTTAGTTCACAACTTCTCAATACTCCATGATCTTGTATGCATGCAAAAAATCTATTCTTATACCCATAATATACCTCACTAATGACCCCTTATGGCTATGTTTAAAATTTAAGAGCTGAGATGATGAAGTCTTACCTCTTGGGATGAAGGTTTAGGTGCCTCACTTGATTCTCTTCAATGTTTAACAAGGATTTGTGGAGCAATTTTTGATGAAAAGCACTTCCCCTCTCTTAGATCCTCTTTCTCACTCTAAAAGTACCAAGAAATAGGCTCAAAATGAGCTATTGCACAAGATATAATGACATGGGGTCGGGTTTTAAAACATAGAAAATAGGAGCCCAACTCAAATCTGCGATCGCATTTGTGATCACAAAGTTGACATACGGTCCGCAGAATGGACCGCAAAATGCTCCCTAAAACCTGAAGACATTGTTTGGGTATGCAATATAAATGTGGTCCATATACCCATTCTGCGGTCGCATAATGCACCGCAGAACTGCCCCTTACAAAATCCCAAGGGGATTATCCGACGACTATGTGGCCCGCATATTGATTATGCGATCACATAAGTGACCACATAGTTGACCTCAAATTTGACCAACACACTGTTTTATTCTGCGGTGACTATGCGGTGCGCATATCTGTTATGCGATCGCATTCTCGATCGTAGAATCGCACTTTGCTGGAAAATATTATTCCTTGCCTTTTTAATACATAGATCAGTACTAAGTGTCCGAACCACGACTCTCAAGCTCGCCGCGAAGAATTTTACAAATTTCTAACACGTATCCCTAACTTGGCACTACGAGCTTTCGAGTTTTGGGTAGACATTTTCACGAGGCCTTACACCTTTTGGTAAATATGTATAAAATTTCCCTTGGGCTATGTGTTGTATCCTTTAACTTTTCTATATTTTCTTATGTTTAAGACTTAGGACATATAACTTTTGTCTCAGGCTTAATATGTCATCGATACCTTAGTATATAATTTGACATTTCTTAAAGTGTTCTCTCCAAAGCTCGGATGAGGCCTGGGTAAAAAATAACTCCGAGTTGCTTTGACTTCGGAGGACCCGATAAAAAATAAAGTCTTTGTTAAAATATTCGAATGATTTATCCCGACACTTAAAAATTTTTTAAATGGACCGATTGACTTAGATCGGTTCAGAAGCCATCTTTTATGAATTTAAAATGTATAAGGACCTTAATTTTTATGCACGAACTCAGAGATGTCTCTAAGCCACTTATACATTGTGATTGAAGCTCTAAAGGCTTTGGATCTTAAGTTGACCTTGGCTTAGGGGTCTTTCACATGGTTGGGCACGGTATCGTGGATTCTTACTGCCTTCGAGGTTTCATGCCCCCATTTAACGATGGCACGTGGTCCTAGAAGGTTTTGAACCTAGTATTCATTCTAAGTGACATTGCTTGTGCTAATGTGAACTGATGAAAAATAGAAGATAAGTTTCCTTTTAATTACTCTAAATGTGGTGTAAGTAATTGAAGATACATAAGCTATCTGTCATGACGAGAATGAGTTGTACGGGCATAGTTCATTTGATTGTTTGACTCTTGCAATAAATCTTAATATTCAAGCCTTGGCTTTCGATGTCGAATAAGAGTGCCTTATAAATTTCTGAACATAGGTCTTCGATTCTCGGCTTAGGGTGTGATACTCCCCCTAGTATTCAAGAATTTGAGGCCTCGAATACAATTGATCCAATACGAGCATTCCGCAGTCCCCGATCTTAAACCGGTCTTCAAAACTAAGGTAGCACAATTATTATTACGTTATTAAAAACCTTGATGTAAAATCCACTTTGGGAAAAAATTAGTCGAAGGGAAAAAGAGTGCAACACATGATTTCAGACATAATCCTTGGACTTCACTTCGATTAATACCTGCATGGGATATCATAATAAACCTCAAAGGAATTTATGTATTCATACATTAGAAAATAGTACTACTTTAAGAGTGCCACGTTCCAATTTTTTTGGCAGTTGTATGCCATTTCTAGACTCAAGCTGGTATAAGCCTTTCCAGGTTATACCAGCGACTATGTATGGTCCCTTCCAGTTCAGGTCTAGTTTTTCGTCATTCGGGTTCTTGGTATGCAGTGTAAATTTCTTTAATACCAAGTCCCCGACTTGGAAGTGTCGTAGGTTTGCCCTTTGGTTGTAGTATCTTCCCATTTTCTACTTTTGAGCTACTAACTGGACTAGGCCAGCTTCTCGCCTTTCATTTGCTAAATTTTGACTTGTGGCCAAGGCCTCGTCGTTCGATGTCTCTGTAGCATATCCAAACCTTAATCTCGATGCTCACACCTCTACCGGAATCAAAGCCTCTGCATCGTTGACTAGGGAGAATGATGTTTCACCAATACTCGACCTCGAAGTTGTTCTATATGTCCATAGGACCTCGGCCAGAATTTCTTTCCACTTCCATTTTTAATTGGTCAATCTCTTCATCGGGTTTTACATTATATTTTTGCTTGTTGACTCCACTTGACCGTTCGCACTCGGATGATGAGGGGTCGATAGAATCTTTTTGATTTTGGGGTCTTTGAAGAACTTATTAAGCTTGCTGATGATGAACTGTCTCCCGTTGTCACGCGTGATCTCGTTCAGTATCCCAAACCGACATATTATAATCCTAGATGAATTCGATGACCTCCTTTTCTCTAACGCTTTTGAAAGCATGTGTTTCAACCCACATGGAGAAGTAATCGGTCATAAGTAAGATGTACCGGGCCTTTCCGGGTACCCATGGTAAATAACCTACGATGTTCATTCCTCATTTCATGATTGGCCTAGTGGAATGGATCAGGTGAAGCAGCTCCACCGGTTGGTAGATCATCGGGCCATGCCTTTGACATTTGTTGCACTTTTGACCAAAGTCCTTCGCATCCTTTTCATTTCGTTCCAGCAATATCTGGCCCTGGTCAGTTTTCTAACCAACGATTCCGCTCCTAAATGTTTTTTGCATATACCTTCGTGTACTTCCCTCATCACGTAATCGGTCTCCTGGGGCCTCGAGCACTTTTCTAACAGTCCGAAAAATGATGTTTGGTATAGTCTTCCTTCAACTTAGCTAAACCTGGTAGCCTTAGTTCAAAGGGTCCTTGATTCTTTGGGATCCGACGATAATTCCCCCTTCTGAAGGTAGTCTATGCATTTGTTTCTCCAATACCAAGTCAAACTCGTCGATTTTACCTTGGCATGACCTTCTTCTATCATCGAGCTGATAAATTGCACCATCGTTTCCGGAGTTAAATTCATCGGAGTCAACTGGCACCCTAAGTTAGCCAAAGCATCGGCCTCGCTATTCTGATCTTGGGGCACATGTTGTATTGTCCATTCTCTGAACCGATGTAACACCACTTGTAATTTATCCAAGTATCTTTGTATCCGATCTTCTTTGACTTCGAACATCCCGTTAACTTGGTTAATAACGAGGTGGGAGTCGCACTTGGATTTGATCACCTCAGCCCCCACGCTTTTATCCAGTTATAGACCTGCAATCATAGCCTCATATTCATCTTCATTTTTAGTTAATTTTGCAGTTCTGACAAATTGCCTTATTATATTACACGTGGGTGGTTTTAATATTATTCCCAATCCGGACTCTTTCGTGTTGGATGCGCCATCCGTGCATAGGGTCCAGACCCCGATCTAGTCCTTGTGGAAATTAATAATTCTTTATTGACCTCGGGGATCAAGGCCGGTGTGAAATCGGCCATGAAGTCTACAAAAATCTAAGACTTTATAGTTGTTCAGGGTTTGTATTAAATATTGCCCGCTAACCTCTACGACCTATTTTGCAAATCGACTATAGGTCTTTAGTTTATGCATGACATTTCTTAGAGGATACGAGGTACGACACATATAGAGTGACATTGAAAGTATGGTTTTAGTTTCCTAGACGCGCTTAACAAGGCAAGTTATATATGTGGATACCTCGTTTCGGCATCACCGGGTTGAATTACTGAATGAATACGAGTTGTGGCTAATACCCGAGGCATAAAAGAAGCATTTTCTAGGGATCCCAAAACCACCAGCCACCCCGACCTAATTTATGATAAGCCCACCAACTTCCTGGCAAAATGTCTACGGTTAAAAACCACTGACATGTCAAGATCCAAATTTGAATTGGTTCCTGGTCTTGGTCAGAGACCACTGTGTTCGCGTTGGCGGTCCAACAAAGAGGCGAAGTAGTGGTATCTTTCTTTCCCTTACGAACGACACGCTTCGCCTACTCCGTTTCTACTAACATAATAGATAGGAAATCGCATACCTTATTCTTCCTGGAGTAGGACAACATTTACCGCTACCTCGGAGACTACCAAATAAAGGTACAACTGCTCGTTCGCCTTCGGGGTGTACAGAAAAGCAAGACTTGATAAGTATCATTTGAGTTATTCTAAAGCCTTTTTGGCATTCCGGGGTTCAAGAGTACTCATTATTTTTCTTTAGTAACGAGAAAAATCAGTGGCTCTTACCGATGACCTAGAAATAAATCGGCCCAATATGACTATCTCCCGGGGTAGCCTCTATACCGCCTTGACATTGTCAACTATGGTGATATCTTCTATGGACTTTATTTTATCCGGGTGATCTCTATTTCTCGGTTATATACCATAAAATCGGGGAACTTTCCCGAGCCGACTCTGAAGGCACACTTCTCCAGGTTTAGCTTCATGTTGTATTACCTTAGTATGTCAAAGGCTTCCTGCAAATATTTCAAATGGCCCTATGCTAGCAGGGACTTAACTAACATATCGACAGTATAAACCTCCATTGATTTTCCAATTTGTTCCTCGAACATTCAGTTAACTATGCGTTGATACGTGGCACCATCTTTTTAAACTAAACGATATCACGTTATAACAATATGTGTCGAACTTTGTTATGAAAAAAGTTTTCTCTTGGTCGTTCGGGGCCATCCGTATTTTTTGTACCCGGAATAGGCATCAAGAAAGCTTAGAATCTCATGCCCAACCATCGCATCGATTATTCGGTCGATGTTAGGCTAAGGAAATGAATCCTTCGGGTATGCCTTATTCAATTCCTTATAATCTGCACACATTCTAAGTTTGTTCCCCTTTTTAGGTACAACGACTATGTTAGCTAGCCAATTCAGGTATTTAACATCCCGAGTGGTACCTATTTTTAAGATTTTAAATATCTCGTGTGCTTGATTTCGGACTGTGGCCTCCTCTTCTATTTGATCGGGTGGAATTTCGGATCCAAGCTCAATTGGGGCATTAGCTTTAAGAAAATCAAGGAGTTTTTTTCTAAGCATGGGGATTAGCCCTGTTTCCAAGTATACCTTTCTGTCTAGCAAGTGCTCAAACAATATGACATGTTCCAGTTCATCGATTGTTGACTTGGAGGCATCAGTATCATCAAGTGATATGAAGGATCTCGGGACCCTGAAGTCATCTTCCTCATTCGTTGGGTGTTCCTCCTATTTTTCGGGCCCGATCGGGGTCAGGACCATTGATTGCTATTTGGTGCATTTCTCTTTGACCACTCCCTCACTTTTTGATGTCATGATTGTGGGCATCAGGCTCACTTCCTCGACAACGAACATCTTATTTACGTCTATTTGTTCCTTGTAGACCATTTTGATTTCATTTTGGGGTTGGAAATATCAACTCTTGGTGCAAGGTCGATGGTATCTTCCTCGTGCTTTGAACCCATGTTCTCCTAATAACGCGTTGCATCTCATATCCCCCTCGATTACATAGAACTTTATCTTCTGGGTGGTTCCGGCTGTGTTGACCGGTAGGGTGATTTCACCCTTTGTTGTCTCGCATGCTATATTGAAACCTTTCAATACTCGAACTACTGGTACGATCTGATCCAATAGACCCAATTGTTCCACAACTCTCCATCGGATGACGTTGGCTGAGGTACCTTGATGAATTAACACACGCTTAACTCGAGATTTATTAATAAGTACAAATATTACCAGTGCATCATTGTAAGGTTGAATGACGCCCTTAGCAGCCTCGTCACTGAACGAGATGAATCCCCCAAGAACATAGTCTCGAGTTCATTTTTCTCTTGCGATAGAAACTTTGGTGCGTTTATCATTGGCTCTTGTGGAACATCTACTTCTCTGATGATCATGTTAATCACATGTTGAGGTTTTTCCTACTCTATTTATTTGTTGGCATCCCTATTTGTGAAATGGTTTTTGGCCCGCTTACTTAGAAATTCCCAAAGATTCCCATTGTTGAATAGACGAGCCACTTCTTCCCTTAACTTTCTACAATCCCCAATTATGTGATCGTGAGTACTGTGATATTTACATATCAAATTGTGATCCCTCAGTGTGGGATTGGACTAGAGTGGCCTTGGCCATTTGGTCTCCTTGATACGATCGATAGCTGCCACTATACTCGGTGCATCCACGCTGAAGTTATATTCTAATAGTCTCGAGGCATATTTGACCCCGGGTGATCTGTCGAAACTATTTCTATTTACCAAACCTCACTTGCCTGGACCCTAGTCACTTTTCCTATCGTTCTTGGTTGGGCAGCGATTGGGTCTGTTTCCCCTTCTATTTGACTCGTATGGCTGGTATCGATCTCGGGGTGGCATCGACTCCTGATCCGTAATTCTTTGAGACTTGTCGTTTACTCTATTGGGATAAACTGACCTAGAGGGAGCTCCTATTTGGTCGTCCTCAATTCTTTGACTCGTACCTATTATGGACATCGGCCCGGGTAACTGCATGGTACTCTACCAAGTTCTTCTTTAACTGTTAAGATACAACCAAACTTTGAAGGCTAAGTCACTAAGTGAATGCCTGAACGGCCCAATCTTACAGGTCCATCCGTTCCATCTGGAATATCGATATAAATTCCCTAAGCATCTCGTTGTCCCTTTGCTTGACATTAAACAGGTATGATTTCCTCGACTAAACTTTGATAGCGTCGGCATGGCCTTTAACGAAGGCATATGCAAGCATAGTAAACGAATCAATAGAGTTTAGAGGTAAGTTATGGTACCATATCATCGCTTCTTGGATAAGGTTTCCCCAAAATTCTTCAGCAACATCGACTCGATCTCGCCATCCTCGAGGTCGTTACCTTTTATTGCGCATGTGTAGGAGGTTACATGCTCGTTTGGATCTATGGTCCCATTGTATTTGGGAATATCGGGCATGTGGAAACTTTTCAGAATTGATTTTGGTGTCGTGCTTGGGGGAAAAAGTTTCTGAATGAACGTTTTGGAATCCGGCCACTTCAATATCAAGGGAGTTTCCAGGATCTGATCGACCCTTGAATTGTAAGTTTCCACCTTTTTGTCGTTCGCCTCTACTTTCTTCTCACCAGATTTCACCTGTTTTGTTAGTTCTTCTAGCATTTTTACCACCTCAAAAGTTTCACTGGGTTTGAATCCATCGATTTCTATGACAATTTGTTTCTCCCTCCGAGTATCCTCTCCGACCGTTTGGGTTCATCCCCATTGTGAGCGTGATTTTGACTCCATAGTTGCGCTATTGCAACTTGCTGATCTTGTAACATCTCAAAACTCAAATGTAAGCTAACTCCACCACCACCTCCCTCAGGTGTCTCGCGAACCGATGGTTGAGGTGCCCCGTGAATGCTTCTTTCGGGATTAATCGGTAAGTTGATGTTGATAGCAACTTGTGAATTGGCGTCGACTGGGTCAGCGTTTGGAACACCATTAGGGTTGATAGGGGGGGCACGTTGTTTGATTGGTACCACATTATTATTTTCATTGTAGTGGTCTGACTTGGTGTCAACACTCAAGTGAGCAGATTGGGAATTTAACATATTGAATAATCCTGAAATCAAACTTCAAAGAGCAAGTGTAAAATAGAGTGTATTATAAAGATTCTTTTAAATTGGCACTACTATCCTTTGCCCCTTGGTGGACGCCAAATTGTTTACCCTTAAAATGAGAACCAATTAAATTTGTACGCGATTTAAAAATTGTATGGTTCGATCTAACACGAATGGTCAAAGAACGGCAAATAATCAAATTACTGGGCAACAAAACGATCAACCAAATATGACGAAGAGAATAAGCCTGAAGTTAGGTTTGAATGCCAATAACCGATCATGATCAAGCCCTCAGACCGGAGCTCAGTTGTGACTGAATGGATGGACAACTTGATGAACACTTAAACAATTGCTAGAAGACAAATATAAATTTTATTGCTTTAATATACGTGTCATGAACAGTGACCCAAAAAACGAAAAGGTTCTCCCATTTACATATTAGGGGAGTTTCAACCCTAGTACAAGTCTAAAAGAAGTAAAAAAATCCTTTTTCTTTCTTTTTTTTTTTCCAATAAAACACGATTTGCAATTAATATTGCGCGTGATCGCGCCATAATATATGGCTAATGGCGGATATTTTGGCTCCTCGTTCGTTCTCTTTAACCGTCTTCCCTTTAATCTCGATTCTTTATTTCGCTCGAGCTTGATTCTTTCTATTTTGGCTGTGCCCGATTCCCGGCGTATCATTCGTTCCCCGGCGCTTCGATCTGTGCGCACTCTCGGCCTTACCCGAGTCAGCATCGAATCACGTTATCCCTCGTTTCTTCATCAGGGAATCGGGGGTACTTTTATCCCCGATTTTACCCATATAAAAACTTACACATCAATGTTCAACATTTTATATGTATTGCAAAATATTTATTTTTATCTACAAATTACACGTACAATATAATTTTTGAACAAAAAAGATTCAATTAAACTCCTTTCGAACTATGTAGCTCCGTTTATAAGAGAAAGCAATGTGAAATCTATGAGTACAGAAGAAGGAAACAATCAAGACTTTTCCACAAGTGAGAGAACCCTTCAGTAAAGTGAACAGCTTCCAATTTGGTCATTTCCACATTTCGAACTTAGACTACTGAAGTTCTACTAGTTCAGCTCCCTGTGCATTTTGGACCATCCCTTTGTAATATTAGGACCACAAACAGTGCACAGAATTAAAGTCATGAGACAAGGAAATATGGCAATGGTTATTGACATTACGTTGCAGTTTATTATGGTAGAATCATATGAAAATCATGCTATTGTAAATAACTCGTTTCTTGAAAAGCTTCACTTCCTTTATGCTGCGTACTTCCCTGGGTTCACTTCCTTTCACTTTTCTCTATGGTTATCTTTTGGCTAGTTTTGTGAATGTAGAAGGCAAGGGTATGAGTTTAGCCAAATATATTAGCTTTGGTCAACAATAATAACAACCAGTATAATCCCACTTAGTGGGGTCTGGGGAGGGTAGTGTGTACGCAAACCTTACTCTTACCCTTGGGTACAGAGGTTGTTTTTAAATAGACTCTCGACATCCTTCCCTCCAAGAACTTCCCACCTTACTCATGGGGAGACTCGAACTCAAAACCTCTTGATTAATTAATAGCACCTAACTCCAAAAATCACCACTTCCTTTGGTTTCTTTTTCTCCCACCTCATCTCTCAAACTAAGTGATGGGAAAACCACCACAAAAGAAAATCAAATAGAGGATATAAAAATGTGATTTGGAGATTCTATCACTACTAGAAAAATGTCTAAAATCGTTCAAAAATGCCGACCGAAATCAGTCGAAAAACTGGAGAAAAACGATCGATTTCCGACCGACAAATTAGGCTGGTCGGTAATAAATAGCGATTGAAATCGTTCACAATTTCCGATAGATATCGGTCGATTAATAAAATTTCACAAGCAACAAAAAAAAATTCTGCCAAAAAAATCGACTGAATTCTAATGAGGTAAAATATAGGATATATAAATATGGTTTGGAGGTCCTATATATGTATATTATGGTTTGGGAAAGTTTTCTAAAACCAATAAACCATCACTTAGGGATTTGACTCTTGACATTATTTTTCCATAAGGTTCAATTGTAAGTTTCCTCTAAAATTTGAATTACATCAGTGAGAAGTTTCTTTAAATATATGTTAGAAACCATTTCTAGGAAGTTAAATACTAAAAATCTATGACGACGTGCAACCACATATAACATAAGAATTTGTTTCCTCTAATTAATGGAACTTTTAATCCTTATATTAGTTCTGTCTTCTCTACCATGATTTTCCAGTACATAAATTCCATGACTGCCAAAAATCATGATAAGGTAACTTCTTTTTTGAGTCAATTATTCAAATAGTCATTCAACTATTCCAAATTATCACTTAAAATTACTTTTCTTTCGTTTGTAACAACAAAGTCGTTAAACTATGCCTATTGCACTTAGAAGTTCACCCAACTAGATTTTTCATATTTTGGATTGTCAAATACCTATTTTACCCTTTAAATTATAAACTTATATTCTTCTTCTTCTTTTTTAAACTTTTTAATATTAACAGCAACAATTTAAAAATTTATTTACACAATTCATAATGAAAGAAAATAAAGGTTGTAAAATATATATTTCATGCACATAATATAAAATAAATTATTTAAATAAATTTATATTTATAATATACATTATATGCTTGAAAATTATGCTCAAGTATATTATTATGTTTCTACCAACTTTCAGACGACACAAAGTTATGTCACTTGAAAGCAGGGGGTTATCTCTATAGGGTAAAATATGCTATGTTAAGTGCATGGAATATATGTAATATAATTGAACATAATTTTCAAGAATATATAATGTATATTATAAAAATATCTTTATTTAAATAATTATTTGTATGTTACGTGCATGGAATATATATTGTACAACTTTTATTTTCTTTCATTCTAAATTGTATAAATAAATTTTTGAATTTTTGTTGTTAATACTAAAATTATTATTATTAACAAATTATTCTAATTAATTTTTTTTTACTATGCTGATTATTTTGTTATTCCAATATTATATATGCTTAAATACTTTTTTAATTAAATAATATTTATTTATTCTATAGGTAAGTCCATAATGTAAATTAGAAAGGGAAAAATCATAATGCTAAAAAGTTTTTTAAAAAAATAAGAAGAATATAAATGTTTATAATTTAGATGGTAAAATAGGTATTTGGCAATCCAAAATTTGGAAAATCTAGTTGAGTAACCTTCTGAGTGTAATTGGCATAATTCAATGACTTTGTTGTTATGAATGAAAAAAAAGTGACTTTAGGAGATAATTTGGGATAGTTGAGTGACCATTTGAGTAATGAACTCCTTTTTATTATTAATATTCAAGATCGTAACTGCATTTCAATGGTTGCGACAGAACTCTATATGAAAAAAATTTATCACATAAAACAAAGGAGGAATAGTATTCTATATAAGGCGCTCTATGCACGAATTATCACGTGTTCATGCAGGATTGGGAGAAGCGCCACATATCTAGGGTTGTAATGTACGCAACCTACCCGGATACAAGTAACAATCTGGTTGATTTTATGGCTGGAATTCATGACCTGCGGATCACACTAAAACAACTTTACTGTTGCTACAAGGATCCTTTTCGGAAAACGGAACTCTATATGAAAATAACTTATCTCATAAAACAAACAGGGCCTAAGACTTTTCAACCTTAAAGAAGAAAAGAATGCTTTATACTATTAAAAAAGGAAGGAAAAAAAAGTAACATATCATTAAAGAGACGAAAAAAGGAAGTAAGGAAGAAATAATGGTAGGCTACAATACTAGGTTTTCTTCATTTTCACATAGTAGAATGAAATAAATGTAAGGACGAGAGTTAAAGCTTAATAAATTTGATCAATTATTGAATTCCCCTATGAGGAATATATATTGAATTTTCAGAAACAACCTAGAAGACATCTTTCAATAAATTGTCCCGTGTCGCTATTTTTTGGGTGCGCATTGAATAACCTACGCATTGTGTAGTAGTTCGTAAATTATACAAAAAATATTAGACAAGCCTGATGTGACGAACTCTGACTATGCCTATAAACAATTAGTCAAGCCTGATGCGATGAGGTCTGACGGAGGAGGTTGCTGACTTGCTGGTGAGAGAAATCGACCACAGATCTTTCGTGTGGTAAATTCTTATCCAATCAACTCAGCCAACAATTACGAGTATTACGATCGATATTGTTACTATGAATCTAAAAATTTCACAACAGAACTATACTGCTATTAGTAAAATCTTTCTTTTCAATTTTCCATCTTGTCCTTGTTTATTTAAAGGAATTGATACATTTTCTCTGAACCTAAGGAAAGGAAAGAATAACATCTTAAATCACCAATTATCAAAACGGATTAGTTGCTTTCATAAAAGGACAATGACTGATTACCATAATTAGTATCACAACTTTATTTATCAAAAGGCATATCTTTATTGATTAACCAAAATTATGCTAAGAACGATATTTTGGCGCATTGTGCCAACTTTATGTTTAATAGTCTTTTTCTTCGTTCTAGTTTACCTAGAAATTAACCTTTACCGGCTTATATTTTGGTAGTCTAGCTAGCTCTAGGGTTTTGTATTTTTGCATGCATAGTTCCTAGATTAGTGCTAATTAAGACTAATTATGTCAAACTAATATTCATCAAAACTTAGCCATTGATAACCACATAAAAAAAATTATCTCATAGACCATTGAGTTTTTGAGTTTAAGTTCTATACGTTGACAATGTAAAAAATATACACGATTAGAGATAACAGAGGCAACCACGTTAGAAAAGGTTCTGAGTGCAATTCTACTTCATCACAACTTTTAACCAGAGGTTCTCTCAAATATTTGAGAAAAAAATATATATACTTATTGAGGTTTGAACCACTAACCTCTTAAAACAAAATAAAGCACATAACCAACAAATCAAAACACAATTTATATCAAATTATGTAATTTTATTATACTTATTCATTTCCTCACAGTATTAATACATATATTTAGTAAAAAATTCCGACGAAGCGATATCGAGTGACACCACTTCGTTAGACGTGCATGAGGCATTACTATCGAATAAAAATTTGAGCAAATACTGAAGTGAAAATCGAATCTAGGCAACATAAGAGTTAATTTGTGCCTTCACCACCCCCCCCCTTCCCCCACCCCCCACACACAAAAAAATGAAAAAGAAATCGACCAAGACAACTGCCTCACCCGGTGACCCCCCTACCCTAAGGGTAGCTCTGCCTCTTATTAGATTACTTATCAGGTAAATACATGTAAATTCTTTGAGAAACATTAATTGATACCTGATAAAAATAATAAGCAACATGTTATAATTTGTTACAATACTACAGTATTGTTAGTATAAAAATTATATCATTGCAATGTCAATATACTAAATAACATAATTAAATCATGCATCATTTCCCAATTTAGGATGCCTATAAATATAATACATTGAATGTAATTATTTCCCATTTTAGTTAAAGCTTAATCATAATTAGGATTAAGAGGTTATAGGAGATGAGAATGAAAAGTCTTTGTACCAACACGTACAATTAGTTCAAAGGAGAATATAATTAGTCAACAACAACAACAACCCAATGTAATCCCACTTAGTGGGGTCTGGGGAGGGTAGTATGTACGTAGACCTTACCCCTACCCTGGGGTAGAGAGGTTGTTTCCAAATAGACCCCCGACATCCTTCTCTCCAAGAACTTCCTACATTTCTCGTGGGGAGACTCGAACTCACAACCTCTCGGTTGGAAGTGAGGGTTGCTTACCATCAGAACAACCTCTCTTGTCGAGAATATAATTAGTCAATTGCATTAAATTCATTGTTGAAGGAATAGTGAAGAATTAGAAATCTATAAGAATTAAAGTTATTAGAACTTGTCTTCAAAAAGTATCTCCTTTGAAATTTTGGAATTTAGCCTCTTTTTACTTTCTCTCTGTCTTTTTTCCTTTTCATTCTCTTCACTTCTTGCCTTCTTGGTGTTATATATAAAGATTGATATCAAGTACTTAGGGAGGTGAATATATACCAATATAGTTAAAGTACTTTTATCAAATATGTCTTTGTCAAAAATTCACATAGCTTTAATTTCTTTCAATGGTAACTTGCTAAAGTGGTTCTCCAAACCTACAATTAACATCAGCTTGACATTTGCATGTTGGATTACAAGAAAATTGTAATTACAACAACAACAACCAAAAAATAAAAACTAAAAACAAATAAAAAATAAATCAAGTGTAATTTTACAAGTGGGGTTTGTAGAGAGCACATAGTGTATACGTAGTTTTATCCCTACTTTGAGAAGGTAGAGAGATTGTTTCTGATAGATAAAAAAAAGGTTTAATTGTCAAACAAAATATTATAGGAAAGGAAATTTATATAATATTTATAGATATAGCGCCCATTGTCCACCTTTCGGCCCTGGAGTTTCAAATTTCACAAATGAAACTTCAAGACGATGGCTATTTTTTCAATTACAGGTGCTAAAAAGTGATTATTTGTGAATTTACCATTCAGCTTAAGCGTTTAATATTGCAATTGGAGAATTAATTAAACATGAACATTAAAGGTAATAAAGTTTCAAATAGTGTATAGGAATAATTCCTTTTGAAATTTTATTCTCTTCTTTTTCGGTCTTGTTTATTCAATGAACATATATGTAATATATATTGTATGATAAAAAAACGAAAGTATCATCTTAAGAAATTTATTTAATCAAGGAAAAAGAAAAAGTAAATATTCCCTTTATATCATCATTCCATATGCCCTGAATCGAGAACATTAATCGAAAATTCCAAACCATATGCTTAAGTGCGACAAAGAATAACTCACATGTTAGTTCAATCCAGTTTCAAAAATTAATTCTTCACCAAAAATCAATAAAACTACATTTTCTTATTAGAAAAAAAAAATGAAAAATGTCCGTGACTTTGGCAATGATTATTAAAGAACTTTAATAAGTATATATCATGTGCCTGAAGAAATTAAAAATGTCATGAAACGAATCTATCTTTCAGTTTGTAAATTCTTATCATCATCAAAATAGAAATTCTCCCCAACCTTGTGAATTCCACTACTTTACAATTTTTCTTTTTCTCGATTCAACATATTAAAAAATAAGGACAACGTAAAAATAAAAAATCTTTTTATTTGTCTAATTAAAAATAATTCAAGGCCTGGAAACTAACATAACATCAAATGTAAAATAAAATACTTTAAAAGAACAAACATACAGCAATTTGGATTAATCACCCTACTCGAAATTAATGTGCACTCAAGAGAGGTACTATTAGCTATTAGGTAATCAATTTAATTAACAACAACTACCATATCTATATAAAGAAAATATTATTAACGACTATAGCATAGCTTCAAGGGAGCAAATAGAGTGACTAACCTAGTAGCAAAGAAGGGGTTAAGATGCAAAACGACAGTGATACTAATCTTTTTATATTTAGGAAGGTGTGGAGGTCGAGAATAAGAGTTGACGGTTGACAGTTATATAGAGAGTTTTCCCTAGTCTTGTAGTAGTATTTAGTACCATTGTTGTATTTTCTTACTTATAGATCTTTATTCCTATATTTTGTGTCGTTCGTTTCTGGTACCTTACTTCCTTATTGTTGTTATTGTATTTTGCTTCTATTTTTTTTACTGTCCCTTGAGCCGAACGTCTATGAAAAATAGTCTCTTCTCCCCAAACCTCATTTATAAAACTATATTGGGTTTGTTGTTGTTGTACTTAGTCGGTCTTCCTTTTTTCCCATTAGATTACTAAAGACAAATAATATGTATACGGTCAAAATCAGGTATGCCCGATTTCGTAGGCTCGAAGCAACTAAGCTCAAAATGGACCGGGCTCGAGCCCGATGGCGGGGTACAAGACTTGAAGATCGAAGTGCTCGATGAACCCCGAGGCCGAGTATGACCAACCTCGAGATAACACCGTTATGGTTTTATAACAAAAAAAAAGAGCGAGATTCCCGTAGCAGCTCTAAGATCACGGCGTAAATTTCAAAACGGATTTGTACTAGGCAGTTAGACAGTTGTCCAATAAAGATTTTCTACTAAAAATGGAAATGTACCTTATTTAGGGCTCCCCTATTATATAAAGGGGAGCCCATTAATTTGTATGATGATGAATCGTTGACAAGAGAATATACATACATCACTTTTTTGCTTACTGTTCATCTAAATTGCCTTATAACCTATTATTCTCGTTGACCCACCTCGAGACTGTCATAGCTCGAGGTCGAGACTTGCTTGCACACTGGTTTGACATACTTTAACTTTGATTTACACATTTGGTTCCTTGTTTATCAATTAGTATTGGATTAAATCATATATCTTTAAAACCACAATACAAGTTTAATTGTTAATCGGATTAAGGGTAAACCTTTTGACGTCCATCGTGAGGCTAAGGATAATACTGATTGTTTTAGTACTGATACTGATAACACACATTATTTTCACACTTGTTATTGTCAAGAATTTTTGTTCTCAGGTTAAAACATGTCAAATTTACAAAATGCACCCGCACAAGGTGATGACGGTCTTGGATTTCAAGAGGAAAATGATAACATAATTGCTCTAGGAGCCGAGGTGCCACCGACTAATTCCGTGGGAGTGTCGGTCGATCCAGTCGATATTAATTCGCACATTGCTTTGAATGCGGATTTAGGCGCAGACCCCGAAGGGAGTGTACGTAGGGAAGGTGGCCTAGTGGCCAAAGAACACAAGGTGTAAGAGATGGGGGAGTTAGCCTCCAGGTAATATTCAACATGCTACAGGCTCAGCAGGCTGCTATCGCTCAACTTCAAAGTCAACATAAAACTCTGAGTGTGGTTGAACCGGAAGCTGCCAAATGGGCTGATTAAGTACCAGAAAGGTCGAATACCAATAAACCGGAGCCATTAAAATTGCAATGAGAAAATCATACCTTTTTAATGTAAGGGAAAAAAATAACGAGATGCTCAGGGAATTCGTATCTCGGTTCCAAGCGGAGAGAATGGATTTGTTTCCGGTCACCGATGACTAGGTGATAACTAGGGATTTTGACGCATTATATACTCCTTCTTGCTTATGCTTTGATTAAAAATTCACAAAAAATAGTCCCAAAAGGCTTACAAGTTGTGCTTGATTGTAGGTGATCGATAAAGTGACAAGATGTCAAAGATCGGCTAAATCAGACCAGTACGGACATTATGGCCAAAAACAAGACAAAGCTCAGGCTAAATAAGACCAGTACGGTCGTACTACATTATGTGCGGTCAGCACTGGGAGATTCAGAGAGATGGATTTTCAGGCCAAGAGGCAGTGCGGCCGCACTGAGATCAACGCGGCCGCAGTCTATTCTCTGCAATCCGCAGTAGGGAGAATCAGAGAGCTGCAATTTCAAGATGTCAAGCCAATGCGGTCCGCGATCCTTTTTGTGCGGACCGCACTAGAAGCCTCCGCGGCCGCAGTCCATTCTCTGCGGTCTACGATGCCAAGGATCAGAGAGCAGTTTTTCAACTCCAAAGCCCTAGTACGAATCGCGGTCCATTTTGTGCGGTCCGCACTAACCCCGTAGGGGTATTTTTGTCCAGATTTTTTAGCTTAGTATAAATAGTTTCTTTTTCCATTTTTAGGGTATCAGATATTGTAATTAAGCAGTTGCGCTCGTGGGTTCAAGATTTTTAGCCATTTTAGGTAATTTTAGCTACTTTTAATCATTGAATCTTTGTGTTATCTTAGTGATTAATTAATATGAGTTTTTCTTCTTCTATTTCTTGTTTTTCTTCTTTAATTATGATTAACTAGACCCATGAGTTAGGGTTGTGATTCAACCCTAGAGTGGGTAATTGATGCGTCTTGTAATTTAGGGCTAAATTGACTATGGGTGTTTGTTATTTGGGCCAATTTCATGGTACATTACTAAATTAGTGGTTGCAAACACTAGTTTGTGTTGAGTTGACTTGAGCTCTTCTTGAGAAAGAGAGCTTAAGTCTCCGAAATTGGTCCATCAAGGAATTGGGGCGTACTCAAGAGATTGATAGCCCCAATTAAAGGGTTAAACCTCGAGAGAATAATACTCGACTTGAACCCTAGTTGCTTGTGCAAATTTGCATACCCAGTTGATCTTGAGAAAGTCAATTCAGGCAAAATCACTCGAACCACCGAGAGGTGTAGAGTGAGTAAAGTCGTGCAACGGTTATATCATACTCCCCAAATATGTCAAACGTGTCTTAGATTCAAGTACCCGTCAATTGACCACCTAGGCGGAAGTCACTACCCTAGTAGCTTTTAAACCATTTGAACAACTCGTAGCATTATAACTCTTAACTTATTCTAGTTTACATTAGCATAGTAGTTGATAAAATTAGAAGTTAAACAAAAACCCCAAAAATGATTAGAAGTGTAATTTGGAACACATGCGCAATTCTACACTAGATAGATACTTTATTCCAAATTCTAGCTCTCTGTGGATATCGATCTCGACCCTAAATCGGGTAAAAGTTGCTCTGACCCTCTCTCGCTACTTAGTTAGTAGTGCGGAGCAGGCCGTGAACACTTTTTGGCGTTGTTACCGGGAAGCTAACGGTTTTGGCTATCTATTTAGTTAGATTTGTGTTTTGTTCTTCTTTCCTTCTTTGTTACTAATTTGTGTGTGTCAATACTTCAGGTACAAAAAATGGCTTTAAATGCTAATCACCTCTTGGAAATGTGAATGTGGGGGAGGAGGTAGATGACAATGGAGATTAAGAGGTGCCTCTTGTACCTCAAGGACAACGTAGAGTTCGCCAGGCCAATACAAATGACAATATTCCAGACCCTCCCCCGCCACCTCCAAGAGTGGCTCCCAAAGTTCTTCCCAACCAAGGCTATGCGAGTGCTATTGTTCCGCCCCGAATCTGGGCGGGCAATTTTCAAATAACCAACGTGATGCTGACATTATTGGAGCAGCATGGGTATTTCAAAGGTGCTCCCACTCAGAATGCGTACAAACATCTCAAGGGGTCCGTGGATACCTGTTGGGGGAGCAAGCAGACCAATGTGTCCAAAGATGCACTTTGATTGAGGATTTTCCCATTCTCACTTAGGAGGAAATCATTGGATTGGATTGAGTGACTTCCCAACCATTCCATCACAACTTGGGATGAGTTGGCAGATTAGTTCATTGCCAAAATTTTCTCACCAGGGCACATGGCGGCACTAGGGATGAGATCTTAGCCTTCAAGCAGGAGCTCACTAAACCATTGCATGGGATTTGAGATAGATATAGAACTATAGTGAAGGAATTCCCCAACAATGATATGACAGAGGCGATGATACAACAAACCTTCTATCAGGGCATCAATACAATGAATCAATGCATAGTGAACCAATTGGTTGGGGGTAATTTTATGAAGTTGACGTATGATGAAGCTTGTTCCATTCTTGATGAGATGGCGGATACATCCTCCGCATGGAAAAGTAGAGACAATATGGCCCAGGGTGACCCCACAATCATTCATTTGCATAAAGAATTACATGATCATGGGTAGGCGATCGCGGAGTTGACAACTACCATTAACCAATTAGCAAAGGCACAGTTGCAACAAGCCCAAAATCCTCGCCAAGTGAATTCTATGGAGGGTATTAACATGCTAGTGAACCAAAAAAGGGGAAGAGATCAACAGAACCAATGGAATTTGGATCAATTTGACAATGATAGTAGTGAATTTCAAGATGATGTCTATGATGAGCAAAATGAAGAGGTGCAATATGTGAATAATTAACAAGTCCAAAGAGGCAATTCTTCCAACCAACAACAACAATGGCGATCCCAAGGCAATTGGGGTAACCAACAACAAGGCAATAATAATTGGAACATTCAACATCAAGGGAACAACAATTGGGGAAATCCAAATAACAACGGGAACAATCAAGGAAACTGGGGCAACAACAACAATTGGGGTGGAAATAACAACAACCAAGGTGGATGGAACAATAACCATGGAAATCAGGGGCAAGGTTTTCAAATGCCCCCAGTGTACCAACAATCGATCAATCCACCACCTTTTCCTTCACAGCTTCCTAGTTCATCCAACAATGAAATAGGTAGAATTGAAATGATGTTAGAACAAATGATGAAAAAGAATGCGGATTTCGATGCACAATTGGCTTCTCACAATACTTCAATTAGGAATTTGGAGGTGAACTAGGTCAAATCTCTCAGTCCTTGAATACACGCCCTAAGAGTGCTCTACCAAGTTATACGGTAGTGAACGCAAAGGGTGGGAACAATCATGTTATGGCAGCAACTACAAGGAGTGGAAGAGGCAGTAATGTGAATGCCTCCAAACAAAAGCAAGTTTTGGGTGATGAAGTTGAGTTGCAAGAAGATGTTTAGTGGTTAAGAATGTGGTTGATGAGAATGTAAATCAAGAAGTGAGGATTGATATTCAAGATGCCGAGGTGGAAATGCAAAATGACATGAACCCGTCTAAGGAACACGTAATTGACATGCCGGAGCTGGTTAAGCCAAAACCCAAAGCACCCTTGCTTAGGCCCCCTCCATCATATCCTCAAAGGCTAGCCAAGCAGAAAAATGACAATCAGTTTAAAAAGTTCATTGTCATGATGAAAAGCCTATCCATCAATGTGCCTTTGGTGGAGGCTTTGGAGTAAATGCCTGGCTATGCTAAATTCATGAAAGATTTGGTGATAAAGAAAAGGTACATGGACTGTGAAACTATCAAGATGACCCACCAAGTTAGTGTTATAGTACATTCAATGGCTCTGATGTTGGAGGATCCCGGTGCTTTCACAATCCCTTGCACTATTGGGAGTGCAAACTTTGCTAAAGCTTTGTGTGACCAAGGGGCTAGTATCAATTTGATGCCCTACTCAGTTTTTAAGGCTTTGGGTACTGGTCCACCAAGGCCAACTTCCATGAGATTGCAAATGACAGATAGATCAATGAAGCGACCATTGGGTATACTTGATAATGTGCTTGTCCGGATGGACAAATTTATCTTGCCAGCTGATCTTGTGATCTTGGATTGTGAGGTAGACTATGAAGTTTTGATCATATTGGGGAGATATTTCCTTGCTATGGGGAAGGCTCTAGTAGATGTGGAATCAGGGGAACTCACTTTTAGGGTGGGTGATGAAAAGGTCATTTTTCATGTGTGCAAATCAATGAAGCATCCTAATTGTACAGAAGTATGCTCATTGGTGATACTAGTGAAATGATCAATGTTGAGGACCATTTGGAGGCCGTATTGTTGAATATTGATATCAATGAAGATGCGAGCCGAGTGGAGTGCGTGAATGCTTTACATGGAATGGGATCTTATTCTTATCAGCCTAGGAAACTCTCGTTGGATCTTGAAAATAGAAAGACGCCTCCAACAAAGCCTTTAATTGAGGAACCCCCGGTGTTGGAGTTGAAGCCTTTGCCTCTACACCTCAGGCATGAATTCTCGGGCTTTAATTCAATCTTACTAACATGCAGGTAGACGCTACATTAGCAGTGCTCAAAAAGTGGAAAAAGGTAATTGGATGGACTCTAGCTAATATTTGGGGAATAAGCCCCGCATTCTGTATGCACAAGATTATTTTGGAAGATGATGCAAAACCCTCCTTGGAACATCAAAGGAGGTTGAACGAGGAAATGCAAGAAGTTATGAAAAAAGAGGTGATCAAGTGGTTAGATGCCGGTGTGGTGTATCCTATCTCTGACCGCTCATGGACATCTCCGGTGCAATGTGTGCCTAAGAAGGGTGGTATGACTGTGGTGACCAATGCAAAAAATGAACTTTTTCCAACTCGGACAGTAACCGGATGGAGGGTGTGCATGGACTACCGCAAGCTGAACAACGTGACCTGTAAGGATCACTTCCCATTGCATTCCTTGACCAAATGCTTGATCGTCTTGCTAGGCGTGCCTTCTATTGTTTCTTGGATGGTTATTCAAGGTACAATCAAATTTTGATAGCTCCCAAAGATAAAGAGAAGACAACCTTTACTTGTCCATATGGCACCTTTACTTTCTCTCGGATGCCCTTTGGGTTATGCAATGCACTGGCAACATTCCAACGGTGTATGATAGCCATTTTTACCGATATGGTGGAAGATATTTTGGAAGTGTTCATGGACAACTTCAATGTTGTGGGTGATTCATTCGATGAGTGCTTGAACAATTTGGGTAGAGTTTTGGCCCGGTGTGAAGACACCAAGCTTGTGCTAAATTGGGAAAAATGTCACTTCATGGTTGAGGAGGGCATCGTTTTGGGTCATAAATTTTAAAAAAATGGTATTGAGGTTGACAAAGCCAAAAGTGAGGTGATTTCAAGACTTCCTCCCCCCACTTCTATCAATCGAGGACTTTTCGAAGGTAGTGAATCCTTTGTGTAAGTTGCTAGAAAATGATACAAAGTTTGTGTTTGATGAGGGATGTATGCAAGTCTTTGAACTTCTCAAACTTAAGTTGATCACCACCTTGATTATTACCGCACCCAATTGGAGCTTGCCTTTCGAGCTCATGTACGACGCGGATGATGTTGTGGTTGGGGCAGTTTTGGGTCAAAGAGTGAACAAAATATTTCATCAGGTGTACTATGCGAGCAAGACAATGAATTAAGCTCAAAGGAACTACACGGTGACTGAGAAAGAATTGTTGGCCATTGTGTTCGCAATGGAAAATTTTCGGCCATATCTTATGGGAGCCAAACTCATAGTGCACACCGATCATGCAACTCTTACATACTTGATGAAAAAGAAAGACTCCAAAGCTAGACTGATGCGATGGGTCTTATTACTTCAAGAGTTTGATTTAGAGATTGTGGACCGGAAAGGTAGCGAAAACCAAGTGGTGGGTCATTTGTCCCTTTTGGAGGAGGAAGGAAGGCTGTTTGATATCCTAGAGATCAATGATGCATTTCTCGATGAGCAACTACTTTCTATGTCAATGAGTGATATGCCATGGTTTGCGGACATTGCTAATTTCCTTATAACTGGCATCATCTCGTGTGAGCTCTCTTCTAACCAAAGGAAGAAGCTCAAATGGGATAGTCTGGACTTCTATTGAGATGAGCCATACTTGTTCAAGATTTGCACCGACGGAGTGATCCGGAGGTGTGTACCTGAGGAGGAGCAATTTAACATCCTAGAGGCTTGTCATTCATTCCCCTATGGTGGCCATCATGGAGGGGCGAGGACAAGCTTCAAAAGTTCTGAGTTGTGATTTTTATTGGCCAACCTTGTTTAATAATGCAAATGATATCGTAAAAAGGTGTGATCAATGTCAAAGAGCGGGCAGTATTTCCAAGAAATATGAGATGCCTCTAAACACCATTCTCGAAGTAGATATCTTTGATGTATGGGGTATCACTTTTATGGGCCCATTTGTAAGCTCGTACAGAAACACCTACATTATTGTAGCGGTTGATTATGTCTCAAAATGGGTTGCGGCCATGGCCTTTCCCAACAATGAATCTAGGAGTGTGGTCACATTTCTAAAGAAGAGCATTTTCACAAGGTTTGGCACTCCTCGGGAAATTATTAGTGATGGAGGATCGCATTTTTGTAATAGAGCTTTTGATGCCTTTATTTCCAAGTATGGTGTCAACCACAAAGTGTCTATACCTTATCATCCTCAAGCAAGTGTCCAGGTTTAAGTGTCCAATAGGGAGATCAAGAGCATTTTTTCCAAAACTGCCAATGCCAATAGGACCGATTGGTCTAAAAAGTTGGATAATGCTCTATGGGCTTACCGAACTACTTTCAAGACTCTAATTGGTATGTCGTCGTACCGGTTGGTGTTTAGGAAAGCATGTCATCTACCAGTGGAGTTCGAGCATAAGGTCATGTAGGCCTTGAAGAAGTTGAATCTTGATTGGGATATAGCTGCTAATATTCGAGTGGAGCAACTCAATGAACTTGACAAATTTAGGTTCCATGCCTACTCTAGTTCGTCCCTTTATAAGGATAAAATGAAATACCTTCATGACAAATATGCTCGGGGCAAGGATTTCAAGGTAGGAGATTTGGTGCTCTTATTCAATTCTCGACTAAGGTTGTTCCCGGGAAAGCTAATGTCAAAGTGGAGCAGACCATTTGAAGTAGTGTGTGACCCCGTTTGGTGCTCTTGATTTAACGAACAAAAATGGGAAAGTTTTTATAGTGAATTGGTATTGGGTCAAGCACTATTTGGGAAAGTTTGATGATAGCCATGTGGTGGCTCTTGTGAATTTCAAATGATTGGATGGTATCATGTGTCATACCGCGACGTTAAATCAGGCGCTTCTTGGGAGGCAACCCATGTAATTTTCTTCGTGTTTTTATTTGATTTTCATTGTAGTGTAGGATTGATTTTTGGCCTAACTGGTTGTGAGATGTTGCAGGATTGTGTTGATACAGTGCGGGGCATGTCACAACCCAGATTTCCCACCCTCGGGAGTCGTGATGGCGCCTACTAATGGGAGATAGGCAAGCCAATTATCAACTACCTCTTTTAACGAACTTTGACAATATTAGGAACAATAAAGCATTTAATAAATAAGCGGAAGTCTCAAATATGATTAACTGAAAGAAATGCGGAAGTTTAACAAAATCCTCTACCTCCACCTCTAACACCTCTGGCACCGTCTCTAGCTGGCTGGGCAGGCTGTGGAACCTCCAGTGCCTGAATCATAGCACGAGAATTCTGATACTGGAAGCTGCCATAAACTCGAGGGCTATATCTGATAATGTGGCTCGGATCACCACAAGCATGGCAAAACCTCGTCTGCTGCGGCTGAGCACCCCTCAAACTCGAGCAAACCCTCCTATTGTGACCATACTCACCACACTCATAACATCTACACAAATGTTGCAGCTAGGGAACTGAGGCTGACCCTATCGACCTGAATGACCACCTGAAGTACCATGAGTGACATGGGGAGCTGATTGAAAGGGCCTGGGAGGATGGCATCTACCATAAGTACCTCTACCTCCAGACGAGGTACTACTGAACCTGCCTGCGTGATGGGGCCTCTTATCTGACCTATGACCGCCTCCTTGTGGCAGGATCACCTCAACTCTATGGCCCACATTGGCCGCCTCCTGAAAAGCGATCTCACTCCCGACCTGAGCCACTGTACCCGGTTGATCTGCCATCGCTGGCTGAACTCCTAGAAGCAAACCCGCTTGAATGACACTCTCCACGAAGAATACCAATTGGACTAGAGCGTCCTAAAGAGCTGGGATGGCAATGAACCCCTCTGGCATCTGAGTTGGGCCCACCGGGACTGCTGGGGCTGGAACCTCCTCCTCCAAATCAACCTGAGGCTCCGCCACTAGAGCTATGTTGGGGACTCGGACTGCTGCGAGGTAGAAGAGAAAGCACGTGTTCTCGCCATCTGCGGTGGAACATAATAGAAATTCAATCGGTACTTGAGAAATAGAACCGCACGACAAGAAAGAACAAATGTGAAACTTTCCTAACTCTGTAGCCTCTGGGGGATAAATACAGACGTCTCCGTACCGATCTCTCAGACTCTACCGAGTTTGTCTGTGAGTTGTGAGACCTATGTAACCTAGTGCTCTGATACCAACTTGTCACGACCCGGATTTCCCACCCTCAGGAGTCGTGATGGCGCCTACTAATGGGAGCTAGGCAAGCCAATTATCAACTACCTCTTTTAACGAACTTTGACAATATTAGGAACAACAAAGCATTTAAAAATAAGCGGAAGTCTCAAATATGATTTACTAAAATAAATGTGGAAGTTTAACAAAATCCTCTACCCAAGACTGGTGTCACAATACTCACAGACGTCTAGAGAATACTAAATACAAGGTTCGAATAAAACATAGAACTGTCTGCTACGGTACAATGATAACAAACTGAATAAAATAGAAAGGACTCCGGGCTGCGGACGTTAGCAAGGCTACCTCGAATGTCCCTGGACTGGAGACTCGCTCCCAGAATGCTACTGCTACTCAAATGGTGGACCAACACCTGGATCTGTGCAAAAAGATGCACAGAGTGTAGCATCAGCACAACCGACCCCATGTGCTGGTAAGTGCATGGCCTAACCCCGGCGAAGTAGTGACGAGGCTAGACCGGACTACCAAACAAACCTGTGCAGTTGAAATATATATACGCAATAGAAGAGTATACCGAAATTTAACAAGTCAAGAGGGAGGGGAGCATGTTGTAGGGGCGGTAGCAGTTTAGAATACAAGGTCAATAAATAAGGATTGAAACGGTACAACTACAAAGTAAACGAGAGTAATAATCAAAATATGGCACGGGATGTCCCTTCGTGCATTAATAATCAAAACATGGCACGGAATGTCCCTTCGTGCATTAATAATCAAAACATGGCACGGAATGTTCCTTCGTGCATTAATAATCAAAACATGGCACGAAATGTTCCATCGTGCATTAATAATCAAAACATGGCACAGAATGTTCCTTCGTGGATTAGTATTCAAAACATGGCACGGAATGACCCTTCGTGCTTAAATATTCAAAACATGGCACGGAATGACCCTTCGTGCATAATCACTCTTCCTCACCCAATCAACAATCACAACCAAACGGGGCGAGAGGATAGACAAACAACATTAAATATCCCGGCAAGGGAGAACAAAACAAAAGAGTTAAATCCCGACAAGGGAGCAACAACAATATGCTCAAACATCCCGGCAAGGGAGATAATCAATACATTCAAAAATGTCCCGGCAAGGGATTTGTCACATCTTCTTCTAGTTCTTTCTTTTCTTACTCATTAACCTTTTTATCAT